>JANTPZ010022373.1:0-16291 GCA_025593235.1 Vachellia pachyceras | reverse complement strand
TAAAATGTTAGTAATCCCCTCTAAAATATGGATTTATCAATTAGTAAAGGAAATTTGTTAATACCTAATGAAATGTTGGTAATATATATATATATATAACTTATGAATGGTTTGAAAGTATGATTTAATCACAAGGTAAACAAAGTTAGTAATATCTAATAAAAGCATGAGCGTTATTTGATTCTACCACGTTACATTCCAAAAGCATTGCTAGTCATCCAATTCAATATATAATGCCAAAGTTGCCAAAAAAAAATAAGTAAACTCACTAGATTTGACTACAACTCATTCCAAAATTTTTGTTAAAGCATTCCCCACATATAATTAGGTATTGCCAACTTTTGTTTAATAAGTAATCAAGCTACACCCTCAGCTCATTCACAAGTTTTATATAGAGATTATTAACATTTAGATATTACCAACTTGTAATTATCAAGTAAAAAATACATATTTTCAGCTCATTTACAAGTTTTATATAGAAATTATCAATATTTCATTAGGTGTTACCAATTTCTTTTTATAAAGGAGCTTCAACAATTAAGGTTAGTGATCGGCCACAAGAAGGGCTTTTGCGCCAATAGTTGGCGGTTGATTGTTGACGAGGTCTTCTGTAAGGTTGTTGGGAACTTTTTAAAATTGTTAAGGGTGTTTCATTCGTCTTCACTCATATTATGTTATTTTCCTCCAATTTCAAAAATCCCATTTTAGGATTGGTTCCTTGCTATCATTATAAAATTTTTCACACCTCTCGATCATTTACCGTTTTCTACATTCTCTTTTTCAGGAATGTTCCCTAACATAAACCATCTTAATCTCCATTAAAATATGAATGATAATCTATTTAAATAACATACAATTAGACAAAATTGAGAGAAAAAGAAAGATGAAAATATTTACTTTCAATTCTAACTCCTAGAATTGGGACATTACAAAAGGCACTTAAATGATGCATAAATGTTCATCTAGCAATTATTCATAAATATATAGAACTCAGTTTCTAAAGGTAACTTCATGTTAATTTTACTAATTAATCACCATAAGTAAATTTTGAATTAAGATAACACTTACAATTTAAAAAATGTTTTTCAAAACATCTTACAACCCTTAACAAGCTTATAAAATAAATCAAATGTTGGTACCTCTTGTCATAGCAACTTGCAATACCATAAAAATTCAAAATCAACGGTCAAGTCCTCAGACACGATCAATGTACACAATAATAATTACACATCAATGTAATATCAACCAAAACAAACCACAAATATATATATATATCTATAATGAATGAAGTAAGATTTATTCCCCTTCCAAACTTCATATCCCCTCACAAATCCTTACTGCAAAAACCATCTCTCTATTCCATCCATTATTTTTCTTCATTGGAACAATTTAAATATCTCTCCGTCATCAACCTATTAGACCATTAACCATCAACACCTCAAATTCCTCCAAATATCCAATTTCCATATTTCATCAAAAATCTCTAATTTATTCCATTTAAAAATCAATATCAACTTTAGTGACATTCTTAAACCCAAATAAATTGATCAACAAGGTTTAGATTGTCGACAAAGTGCAAAATAATAATGGTTAAGTCTATAATCAAGAAAAATCATTATAAAATATTAATAAAACCTAATCAAAAATCTAAACCAATTAAAATCCTCTATTAACATTCCTCTACATTCTCATAATTTTATTTTGTCAAAACTCAAAATTTCACAAACCCTAACCCAAAAATATTTTCTGTGCAACACGAAATTACTACTATTAGGAAGAAAAAAAATACCTAGAAGAACTTTTATGAAGGAAGAGAGGCGAAAAGGAGAGATTTCAGTTACCTAACAGATCCTCAAAACTTGTCTTAGTAGAGCCCCTTTTGTTCACGGAGGAAGAAGAAAAGAAAAGAGAGGGAGAGACAAGTAGGTGGGGTATTATAATACCTCCATGTGACCGGCATGATAATCTTAAATTCACCATCGCTGATAGAAGGAGTTCGCCACGACAAAAGTTCCCCGAGACTAGAAAATAGACTAAAAATGAAAGTTAGATAGGCAAACCAAACCTGAAAGGAAATCTTGAAAATGAATGCCAGTTCACCGTGGCGAAACCAAAATTTAGCCATGACGAAGGTGTCCTAAGAGCAACCTTCATTAAAGAAAGATTGATGCGGTGAAGCCAAGAGTTGGCAGTTGCGATGGGGACCCAAGATCAACGCTCACTCAACAACAATAGTTCATCGCGGTGAAGCCATAAGATGGCCACATTGAAAGTCTCCAAATTACAAAAAACAACATTTTCAAACATGCAAGGGGAAACTTTGATCACAATTGATTATCTCCTAACCATAATTAACTCCTAAATTAAAATTTAGGGTGTTACATACCACATATGACTTTTAAATGTTTATAAGAATCTTCACCTGTCAAACCATGAAATTTTGGTAAACTACTTACAAATGGACCTTTCAATTCAAAATTGATGTTAAATTTTGACAGGAGCTAAAAGGATCATAATTATAACTAGATGTAGTTAAGTCTCAAATAGTTCTCCTATCCTAATAATTTCTGTCAACATTTGCATTATGTGGTCTATTTTAAACCTTATGGTCTCCTTCTTGTACATCCATGACCAAATGACTATTAATGAAATCTGTTAGAATAGGATTTGACCAAGAGGGGGTGAATTGGTCAGATTAAAAAATAAATCTTTAAATTGCAAAGAGCAGAACAAAGTCACCGAGAAAGAAGAACAAAGATGAACACAGAGATTTATCCTGGCTCAGTCTCCTTAACCTACGTCCAGTCCTCAGAGTACCATTGAGATTTTCAAATTCACTATCAATATCTAACTGAGGCTTCACAAGCCTGTACAAATGGGAATCCACTCCCCCTTCATCTTTTCACTAAAATAGAGTATCACACTCTCTGTTTTCTGTCTCTCTTTTAGCCCAATAAACTCAAAGCACCAATCTTGAGTTTCTCACAGGTTTACATAGTGTTTTTGCTCAAGAAAGCCTCTCTTAAAAGAGTGGATAGAAAATAATGAAGTACAACAAGACTATTGAAGGAGTTACAAAAAATGAAATGAATAGCTTTTAATGCTCGGGAAGTTCGTTGTTCTTCTCTGTATTGAATGATAGCCCTTTTATAGTTGAGAAGTTCTTAAATGTCTGTTAGACTTCATTTAATAGTTGTTACTCTTAACCATCGATAATTTGGTTTCTCCATTAATAGCATTTAATGTTACTCGTCAGACAACGGCAAATATTGCAGAATAACGTTAAAATCTCCGAGCCTCAGACCATGCCTGTGCTTCTTTCTTCATTTAATGTCTTAAGCTTCTGCATTTATGAGAGCAGTTAGCATTCAAAATGTCGTTACACAGATAAGAAAAGTAGATGTGTAGCATAGGTTGAGTGTGTCAGACATAAAGCTGTCAGATTAGCAGTGCTCGAACATAATTCATTCAATACTCGAGTATTGTTTGAAAATTTTTAAAGAAAAGTTCAATGCTTTAACACACTGCTCGAGTATTGTATGAAAATATTTTAAAATAATCTCAGTATTCGAGTGTTAAACTAGAATACTCGAGTACTGTCAATGCTTTGTAAGTTTACTCGAGTAATCTGTGAGAGTATTAAGGTGAAAAGTTGAAAAAGGACTCAATGCTCAAGTGAAAAATGGAAGTACTCGAGTACTGGAAATGCTTGAAGTGAATGCTCGAGTATTTTCAAATAATATTAGTGAACAGTGAAACATTTTAGCCCGATGCTCGAGCATTGGTTGTGCTGTACTGACAGTGTTTAAAAGATATTCAACACTCGAGCACTGTATCCTAGTGCTCGAGCACTGACCATACTTTCAGCCAATACTTGGAGTGTTGACTGGAAGTGTTTTCAAAAACCTCAATGCTCAAATACTGTGAACCTAGTGCTCGAGCGTTGGCTCTACTGTCGGCCAATACTTGGAGTACTACATTGCAGCACTGTTTGAAGGCCCTGTTTTAGCCTAATGCTCGAGCACTAAGTTACAGTGCTCGAGCATTGGCAATGCTTTCTGCCAATGCTTGAAGTGTTCACTGAGAGCATAGATTAAATTTCATTTTCAAAACACAATGATCGAATATTAACTTCCAATGCTTGATTATTGACAATACTTCATATCAATACTTGGAGTATTCACTGAAAGCACTGATTTTTCTTAAGTTTAAAAACCACAGTGTTGGAGCATTGAATTCCAATGCTTGAGTACTGTTAATATTTTGACAAAAACACTCATGAAGCATTGAATACAAAAATATTCCTAGAAATTCAAAGATATTTTCAATTGCCTATATTTTCACAAAAACATTTATTTATTATCATCAAAACATGGTATCAACAAAATCTTTTATAGAAGATTCTGAATCATAATTATGAAAAGAAGAAGAACTGGATGATGAACGAGCTACTAGCAAGACAGATGCAAAAACTGATGAAGGAATAAATTGAACAACTTGTTTGGCTTTTTTTAAATTCTCTTAATGTTTTATTTATTGATGAGCTGGTGGTACAGTAAGTACCGGTTGTGCACAATTTTCTCCGGTAGACATGTAGGTTCTGTTTAGTTAATCTCCTTACCATTGCTCATGTCACTTATGCAACTTTTGATAGTATCACTACTCCATTTGCTTGAATCAGAACTTGCTGGCTCCTCATTTCCTGTAAAATCACATGAACACTTCTCTTCCCAACTAGAAATACTGGAAATTGATGAAACTTTCCTTTTACTCTGTTAGGCACTTTTAAATAACAAATAACTCTAATAGCTTGTCTCCATTTACACTATTCAGTTTCAATTTTATGATTAACATCACCATCAATTTCACCATTATTTTGTATAACTGATCCTAAATATCTAAACCTTGTCACTTATCAAATGATTTGATTCCCCAATGTCACCTCCAAGTCACTTCAAGCTTGTATCTTATTAAAAATGCAAAGCATGTATTATGCCTTGCTCCTATTTAGAAGAAACTCATTTGACTTCAAATTTCAAGTTTAAAATTAATCTCTTTCCTCGATTCGGCCAAATGAACCATATCATCAACAAAGAGCATGCACTTAGAGATCTGTTCCTAGATATGTTCATTTAAAATATCTAATATTAGGTTAAACAAATAAAGACTAAAAGATTATCCCAGATGTAAGTCAATCTTTATTAGAAAGTCCTTTGTCTTACCTTCATGCATTCTTACAATGATTGTTAACCCCTCGTACATATCCTAAATAAGTTTAATATAAGACACACGCACCATTCTTTTTCAAAGATTTCCAAAGACCATTCCAAAGCACGCAATCATAAACCTTTTCTAGATCAACGAAAACCACATGTAAGTCTTTTTCCTTTTCTTTGATACTTTTCCATTAACCCCCTTAGCAAATAAATCGTTTCCATTGTAGATCTTCCTGGCATGAACCCAACTTGATTCTCAAAACTACCAATCTCCAATATCAACCAATGGTCTATCACCTTTTCCCACTATTTCATTATATGACTTGCAAGCTTAATCCCACTTAGTTGACGCAGCTTTCAATATCTCCTTTATTCTAATAGATAGAAACTAATGTAATTTTTCCTCCGGTTATCAAACTTTTTCTTGGATCAAAGAATTTCATTAAATAACTTAGAAAGCCACAAAACACCCTCTTCACCTAAACATTTCCAAACCTCAATAGGAATACCATTTGGACTAACATCTTTCCATTTTCCATTTCTTAAGAGCTTCCTTGATCTCATCAATTTGTATAATACGATAGAATGTCAAATTGAGCTCATCTTCCCAGTTTTCAAATCCTCTAGCTCACCTATTGAAGCCCCACTTCCATCATTGAACAACTTGTAAAAGTAGACCTCCCATATATTTAATATCACGACCGTGCACTGAAACTCTAACCTTTTCGTCCTTTATATATCTTACTTGATCCAATTCTCTTGATTTCATCTCTCTATTCTTTGTAATCTCATACATCTTTCATTTCCCCGGCCTTTGTTCCCACCTCCTTATCAAACTCCTTATACGCTTTAAAACGAGATCTACTTACTGCCTTCTTAATCTCTTTTTTAGACAAGCAATAACTTATCCAATTTTCAGCATTATTACACAAGTTGATGGCTATAAAACTCCAAACTATTAAATGGATACTTGACACTTACGTGTTTTTGTGTCATTACATGCAAGGCTCAACCAATCTACATAGAAATTTCTTCTTGATCCTGCAATAGAAAAACGCAGTCATATTTTCGTTTAAATACTATTATCAAATTATTAATCACACATGGTCATGCCCATCAACATCGAAGGTTTTTTTTTTTTTTTAAGTGGTACAAGTTCTCTCTTATATCCAGTAATGGTTCTGGAGGAACAAGATCTTCATTAAATCTTCGAACTGTGGCTAAGCTCAGAAAACTGCTTCCGCAAAACCCTTCTCATGATCTTATTTGATGCTGTCCGAGGAAGAGATGGCACAGCCTCGACTTGAGAAACCTGAGCAAACGAACATGAGTTCACGAAGCAAATCTTATGTAGTAGTAGATAATAGAAAAGATAGACACTTGGTGACTGCATGAGAATTAATACCTTGAACAATGGATTTAGTGCCTTTTGGAGAGCAGAATTGAAAGATCTTAGTTGATGTAGGTCTGGTGATGGATTGTATGAATTCTTGAACACAACGGCTATGACCAACTGCTCAGGTCCACCTCCTGCAGGTGGGACTCCGATGGCAGCGGTTTCCAGGATATTGCTACCAACTCCATTGCATATGCGCTCAATCTCAACCGAACTCAACTGCCCAAACATGAATGAGCTTATGAACGGACTGAGGTCTACAAAAT
Organism: Vachellia pachyceras; assembly: GCA_025593235.1. NCBI lineage: Eukaryota > Viridiplantae > Streptophyta > Magnoliopsida > Fabales > Fabaceae > Vachellia > Vachellia pachyceras. The sequence goes on along the minus strand of JANTPZ010022373.1, from coordinate 9,413 downwards.
GTTGATACTGACATGATAAAGAACACAAAAATGTTGAATATGGGCCAAAAGATCACCTTGATTCCCCCAAGGTTCATTGTATCATCCCCACGACCATGCGCATGATAGTATCCTCTAGAAGTTAGCTCAAACACATCCCCATGCCTTCGCAAAACCTGAGTCAAGAAACTCATTGCAAGGAATCAAGTTCTGCAGACAGCGGAATACCACAGCTAGAGGCGAAAAATATGCCTACCTTCCCATTCCATAGAGGCATGCCCTTAAAGTATACACTGTAATGGTCGGCATTCAGTAGTGTAATGGAAGATCCAAACAGAAGCGGTCCAATGGCCAATTCACCCATTCCTGGAACATTTTGAGGCTGACGTAGACGAAATAAGTTTGCAGTATTAACCAAGTCATTAGCTTGTTCAAGGAAAGAAAAATAAATAACTAATTAATAGGTCATTCGCATTTGAATGTAGTGCTTGTGACAAAACTCCTGAAAAGTTCTCAAACTAAGAAAGACGAAAGAAAAAGTTTTCTTCTTGGTACACAGATAAATACATACAAGACCTCAGGACTACAAAAACAAATGTAAGTCAGATTCATGCACTATGCAAACCATGAAGAAATTTGTGGTTCATTTGCATATTAAGCGATCCAGCTTAAGGTTTTGAAAACAAGACCAATCATGAAACTCAAAGGGAACTTGGCCTAAAGGCTAGCAACTTGATCCTGAAATGCAATACAGATGTTATCTGGTCTAACCATTAATAATTAAAAGGTGAGAGCCAGATTGAACTTGAACCAAGTCCTGTTCCAATTGGTTGAGTCAGAACAGTCCAATACTCTAAAAAAACAGTTTAAGTGTGAAAGTAAAATGCTTCTTATTGAGCAACCAAAAAAATTAAAAAAAAACAAAATAAAATTTCTTCCATCCAAAATTTCAATGGTGCTTACGATGGGATAGCCATCATCGCCAAGAATAAACAAACTGCAGCCCATCACAGGTGTGCTGAAAGCAGCCAATGATTGAACCTGCAGTAATGATCCAGAAACAAAGCCTCCACCAATCTCTGTACCACCGCAATATTCAATGATAGGTTTGTAGTGAGCCCTCCCCATCAACCAAAGGTATTCATCTACATTAGATGCTTCTCCAGTGGAGCCAAAGCAACTACATACAAAAAGAAAATGCACTATTTTTTATACATTTTCATGTGGTTCTGTGCTGCACAATATCAATTATTACCAACAAGGCTCACCGGATGGAAGACCAATCATAGCCAGCTGTGGAATTTGTACTTTTCCAAGTCCGTACAAGACTAGGAATAACACCAAGCATTGTTATTTTAGCATGCTTAAACAGAGTACGAAATAATTCAGCTAGAAGGAAAATTTTGAATGTGAAAAACTTTCAGAAACAGAATATCCAGATTCAAGAATACTTGTACTAATTTTAAACATTCCAATTTTCTTTGAATTACAAGTATGATTAAATTTAGAAGTGCATTGTACACTACTAGATAACCTGCTTGCTTGGCGGGGAAAAAACCAGGAAGAAGTTCCACTTTATACTTTTGAGATAATGTAGTTCAGTCAATGGTTTACGCATGAGGAGAGAAGCCCTGCCCGGGGGGGGGGGATATTTTGGCATGCTAGATTTAATGAAGCCAACTATTTTGACTGGTTCGCATGAGTGCAATTTAATGCAAAAATTAAAAAGAAATGCTAACAGAAGAACTCTTTGATTCAAACTTCTGAAAGCGAAGTAAGAGGGGAATAGCATACATACACAGCCAACAAATGCTTAGGAAAAACTGTGAATTTAAACAGGAGGCTATACCTGTACGAACTTGGCAAAGCTGGTCCCAAGAGGAGATCCATTATATAAAGCCATAGAAGCTCCATTTATGAATGAAGCATATACTAGCCAAGGACCCATCATCCATCCAAGATTAGTGGGCCAGGCAACTACATCACCTTTACGAATGTCCAAGTGGCACCATGCATCCGCAGCAGCTTTCAGAGGAGTTGCATTGGTCCATGGAATTGCCTTTGGATCACCTACACCACCAACAAACTAGTTTAATGCATGTCAGATGACATAATATAAGCTTTTAGCCAGCCCCAGATGTGGCTGTTGAGGTTTTGGCATTGAATAAATCCTTTTCCATCAACACTACTTGATCAACACAAAAGTTTTTGGTTTGGGACTGATACAAATGCTTTTATGTCTTTTACTTTTCAGGTAGAAAAAGAAGCTTCATTAGATAGGAAGGCACTTGCCAAAGAACAGTATATGACAAGGGGCAGGAAATACAAAAGAAAAAACATGAATAAAAGAAAATAAGCGCCACATTATCCATCAAAGGGAAGCAAGAGATTCAACCCTCTCCATAAGTCATTTAGAGTTGCTGAAGCACGCTTTCAGTCTGAAATTTCAAACTTATACCTGTTGTTCCAGAAGAAAAGAGAATGCTTGTGAATGCTTCTGCTGGTTGTTCTACAGCCATAAATTCCTTGCCTCTGTATATTACATGACATATATGAGGATGAAAATTCCAAATAAACTTCATAAACAATTGAACCTACATAGGCTGAAGATTTGTCAAATCAGTTCCGTTCACAAGCACATGCAATGGAACCATGAGAGAACAAAGCACTTACGACCTCCCAAAATTCATCCTAATACATAAAGTTTATCAGGACCAAGGGACATACTTTAGACCATCAACACCTTGCAGAAAATCACACCAAGAAAGATCATCATCACGCAGTTTCACACTTGGCCCAGACCCTCTGGTTGGGATCACTATAGCCATTGGTAATATTTCAAGTAAGGGGGTATTGCTCTCGCTATTTAAAAGGACCTTCACCTGTAGAGGGGAATGGTTTTGTCACCACGAATAATGAGATCCTAATAGATAAAAAGGGAGGCGAAGATAAAATGTAAATACCTGTTACACTGCAATAATCTACAAATTGAAAAATATGATAACAGTAGTAATGAGAGCCTGTGCATATTATGAGAGAGAGAGAGAGAGAGAAAAGTATCATACATGGGTTCCCGGCAAACAATATTTGATATTTTCAAAACATCAACCACCTAAAACAGTGGACAATATATCTCACGTCAAAGGCCTCCCATCTACTACCAGGGTAAAAATGTAATACTTCAGCAATAATAACAAATTAACAAAGAATAAGATGTACAACATAAATAGTGTTAGGGTTTTAAGCCTAAATTTAGAGTTTTAATGAAAACTAAATGTAGAAAGATTGTGGATTGAATGTTAACTGGGGCTGTGTGAATGGAAATGCAATTTTTAGGAAATAGGATTTAGTTCTGAGGTGCTTTTGGCAGCTGTTTGAGAGCACTCATATCAGAAACAGCGTTCAGTTTGATGGGTTTCAAGGCAAATCCACCAAAACAAATGACTGGTTATACTGCTTGCCGAGGAAGAAATCGCAGTATAGAAAGATAAACAAAGTACGAGCGAAGAGGGGAAAACCAAACATAAAGATACCAAAGAATCTACAGAAACATCTGAAAGTAAAAGATGAAAAAATGTAGAGTCAAAATAAATCAGGAAGCCACCTGAGTGAATATGGCTTTTGCTTTTGATATTTTAAGTCTGGTTGATATTTCAGGTGCTGCAAAACTATCAGCAATTGATACAACAACATAACCTGCCAGAACAATAGCTAGGTAGATAACCACAGATTTGACAGTCATTGGCATATCAATTGCAATAGAAGATCCTTTCTCTAGGCCCAACGCTTGGAGAGCATATGCAACAAACCTACATTACAGAACCAACACACTTCATCTATTTAGTAGCTCTCTTTATTTGAATCAAAGAAACAAAAAGGTAACTAGCATTATTTCAAATACATCAAATCTACAAATAATTTTAAGAAATTCTACAGTTAGCTTTGTTTCTATTTAAAAGAGCTGTCACTAGAACTACAAATTATAGGAAGCAAACCTCACGCAAATTAATCATATACTGGGAACTCACTCACTATTAACATTTCCTCAGATCATGTTACCGAACTCTAAAAGGAAAGGTTTTCCCTTTACCTCCTTTTGGTTCATGACCAACTAGAAGCCACTCATATTTCTTGCTCAGAAGTAGGTCCAGAAAATGACCGACATTATGACTGAATAATACACCCATAACAAAGGAGGAAAAAAACTGTGAAGCAAACTGTGATTTCCCTTTTCCCCCCTTTTTGGTGAGCCTAGGGTATCCATCACCAGGAATAGTGACTAATCCATTTAATGACTTTGACATGAAAGCAATCATTAAATCCTTGGGAAAAGAACAGGGTAATACTAAAGGATAAATTTAAATGATTTATTGTGCATTTGACATGAAAACAAAGCCTTGGATAAAGAACAGAGAAATGGAAAAGGACAAATTTAAAAGTATTTTATTGTGCATTTGCTAAACAAGTTATTTAATTAAATTATGCCATGTGGAAATGAACTTTAAAGGAATCAAGGGTATTCTTCTAAATTGGTCAAATATCCTCATCTGATATTTTCACTGACAAACTTAAATATGAAACACCCAGGGGATTGCATGCGAGTATCGACCAATGTTGACCATGTGATTTTAGGTAACCAATTCATGGGCATAAGAGAAGTAAAATAAAAAAAATCCATGTATTATAATATGATACAATGTGTTATGCCACTCATCTAAGCAAGTATAAGGCATAAAGATCAAACTTTTTCCAGCATACCAAACCTCTTCACGCAATTTCTTAAGAGTCAATTTGTGTAAAGGTAGATCATCATGTGGTTCATCACGCCAAATTATTACGGTGTCATCCAAACTTCTTCTGGAATTTATAGCTAAACAATTCTTTGCTGGATTAATGGATGCTTCAGGAAGCCATCAGCCACCTGGGCATGTAAACTGGCTTTCTCCAGAGACACACTCATGTAAGATGCATTTAGGTGGCACAGCAAATGATACATCTATCTCATCCAGTACAGTTCTCCAGTAAACCTGAAACAATGTACAATAGTGACAAAAAGTACATATTAAGAGAAAAATAAAAAATCCAAACACAATTTAGAGATTTTCTTAGTGACCTCAGGGTTTGAGACTGAAAATTTCTGAAAATTAGAAAAGCTTGTAATAGGATCCTTGTATTCTGAACCCAAAAATTCTTTCCCCCTCCTCTCCAGTAATTGGCCAACGTTTGTTAAAACAGCATTTGCCCTGATAAAACATGACAAGAGGGAAGAATTATGAAAAGCAAAACAGAGCCTTCTAATTCAGAGCATGTATTATTGCACACATTCAAGAGGTGCCTTCAAAGAGAATTCATATTTAATAATCTAATTCCATTAATTTATAGTACATAATTGTGATTTCATCATTTCACCTTTTACAAGCAACACAAATTTTACATAATTGAAGGGATTTAAGGGCAAGGCATGACATGCCAAATCATTGCAATGGAATGTAAAAATGAAATTGGCATTCAACCCTAGCAAAATGTAAAATTTCAATCAACTGAAGAGACGGGATGGAATGACTTCATTTATACTAGGCGGAAAATACTCTACAAAGCTATCGGAAGTGCATACGGGTCTGGTATCCAAGCGGGCGGGTCGGGTCCATAGTTATTGTAGCATCCATAGTATAGCATCTGATGGAAGGAGAAGGGAAGGTGAGGAGTGAGTAGGCGCGTCGTGATGTTGTGCCACGTGGCTGGAGTTCCGGCACCGTGAACTGCAACGATTCCCTTGAGAAGTTGAAGGCCCGCAGCATCTTGTTGTGCGATTCCAAGAGATTCAATATCGGAGGGATTAATAGAGTCTAGCGATTTAGGAGCCATTGTCGTCTTCATCAGTGTTCCAGCACAAAAGTGGAGTCAGGTGCTTCCTCTGAAGTTGAAGGCTTATTTTGTTTCGGTTAGCTAGAAGCCTAGAACATCACGCATGGGACACCATCACCATGATGCCCATGTCATCGTGATCTCTTCTAGCTGGACTTCGGTCCCCAGTTCTAGAAATAATATTCAAATATGTGTGCCTTCATTTGATTTCTTTTATCTAATTAATATTAAATGAATTTTTTAAAAAACATTTCATATCATGTACATCTTAACCATTGCTCTTAATTAGGCCCAACCTTTCTGTAGGGATCAATTATTTTTATCACATTTAAGAAAAATAAATTCCATTTTATTTCACCAAACGGCTACTGATTGTTGGGAAAAACTTAGAAATTACCCATTGAAATACCGAAACACCATTTGTTACCACGAATAAGGAAAATTATACATAAGTAACAATAAAGAAATGGAGATTTCAGAATTTGAGTGAAAAGATAAAACTGCCTTTCAAAAATTTTAAAAAACAAACACTAGGAGTATACTTCCACATAACTTATTGACTACTTTTCCATAAGGTATAACAAGTGTTGTAATGATTTTAACAGCTTTTCCACTCGGATTCCCTTGTTGCTCCATTGAATTGGCCGGCAACTTTTTATAGATTATTGACAACTCCATCAAGTATAATGCCAACTTATTTTATTTCTTTTAGAAAATCTCCATAAGGTATTTATGTTGTTCCATTGAGTTTCCCAAAACAAAATTTTTTTAATGTATTGATAACTTTTTTAAAGGCTTGACAAGAGTTTTTATACTATTAACAATGTTTTCATTTAGATGTCTATGTTCTCTGTTGAGTTGATTGATAACTTTTATAATATATTGACAGCTCCATTAATAATAACTGATTTTATGTCTCTTAATGTATGGGTGGTGCTTTTGGTCTAAATGAAACTAATGTATTGTATTCTCCATGTAATGCACGGAATTTTTAAATATTTAGTAGTATCATAAAATATAAAATTTGGAACGAAAATAATAACACAAGAACAACCACCAGAACCCATCATCTGTTGCATTATATATTAATTTCTCGAAGATCATTTGGAGACTCCATTTCCTAATCCATTGACAAAATTTTACAGTTTACTTGGATGATAAAAGAATGATGTTATGCAGATTCCATATGAATACCATAATGGAAATGGGGAAATGCTTTATTTTAAAAAAATGAATCTACTAGCCTACTGCCCACTTTTTTGTCAATAGAGAAGTTTTGCGATATTAAAGGAAAATACAATTCCCAAAAATACGTCCATTCATAAAAATACACAAAAGTCCAAACATTACAACACTAAATTCAAACAACACAATCAACATAAACCATAACCCTAAAACAAAGACAGAGAATCAGATGAGCCGCCGCCGCCAACAATATTGTAGATAAAAAGGGATGTGGGTTCAAATAGCCACTCCATCGTATACATCTCTTATGAAAACCTATTTGCTACAAAGAGATAAGTGACCCAAACTCCACATAGACCCAACCATGCTGAAAGGAATACCACCAACAGCTTCTCATCAGCCCTAGAAGATTCCAACCACCACCACCACTTTCCCAGTTTTATGCCACCAGCTTTATAAGGATTAATAGGAGGCTAAACACATTCAAGCAAGACCGAAGAGGAGGCAAGTTTCTATACTGAATCCATATGAAGAGCGAGAGGACTAAGAAACACCCAAGATCTCACCATCACTTATCTCCCTTGCTTGAGTTCTTCAGGGATAGGCACCAGGATTAAATCTCCACCTCGCCTTCAAATTGCCTTCCACACCCATGTTGAGACTATGATATTCTCCATTGATCTAACCTCTTCCATTGACCCAAACCCCATAGATCTTAGGTGGATAGAAAAACAAAACCCTAAAATACACCTCTAGTCAGATGACCTCCCCTCAGCAAGCGCTGAAGAGATATGGGTCGGAACCTCAAGCACTTTGGGAAGACACACTCACGAGCGGAGAAGAGACTCCAAGAAGGAGAGAGAGAAGAGAGAGAAAATCTATCCACAGTTGCCCACTGCCTTAACGTAGGAGGCCGTTCAAATTTGGATTTAGTCTAATGTTATAGTCTATTTTATCTCTTCCATTTATTCTATTTCTCCAAATTAATTCATCTACTTTATAAGCTTATAATTAAGTTATTGGTGTTCATGAATAATTTACAAAGCTTATATCATATTTATTGTAATTAAATAATTTATTTTATTTTCTTGATGTATTCAAATTAGTCACATCTCTCTTATATATCAATTATTTTTCGACATCATTAATCAATAATAACTATGTTTTTATTTTAGTTAATGAAAAATGATATTTTTCATTTTAAAGCTGCCCCTTTCATTTTGTTCCCTTCTATATTCTATACCATTTTGCATACCAAACGCTTGTTTCAAATAGCTCAAACTAGGATCGTAAAACAATCGAAAATATCACTAATTTAGCAAAAAGAACAAACTAAAATATTTCATGCATATTACGATGATCTTCCCCGCATGCCCTTGCGCAAAAAGCAATTCATATAATAGTGATGACGTTCATTAGATTTATTTTTATGATTTTTCGTGTGTGAAGCACACATTTTTAAATGTTTATTTTTACATTTTAATTTTTTTAATTAATGTATTTTTCAGAGAATGTCAAGAAGCTTAGTTGGGCTGCTTCACCAAAGAAAAGTTGCCTGGGTAAACATGCACCTCACGCACACTGACATATCGCCTTTTCATCCCAGTAACTTGCAACTCTACCAATGGGCTCTTAGTAGAGTTGGCAAAGGCTCCTACCAGCATTCCTCAGGACGAGGGTTTGAACCCTGAGGAGTGACAACCGCGATAATTAATGCAAACTCAAAGAGGTTGTCCCATCGGTACCTCACTACCACCGTAAAGTCTCCTCGCAGGGGTCCATATTAGTCTGGGGCGGACAATGAACCCAAGATACCCCAGGATAACGGATGGTTTATACAAAAAAAAACTTGCATTAAGAGATGTGATGTTTCATGATGTTAATCTTGTATTAGACACACGAACGCACGCACGCACCTTTGGGTCTGCAAGTTTTTGAATTCAGTGTGGTTGGATATGGATATGATCATCCATTCCCTTGAGAGAGCAAAAATGAGGATGGATATATGTTGACTTGAAAGAACAATGAGATAGATATGTTGAGAAAGATGAATAATGCAGAGGAGGGGCTGGGTTTGAAGCATGCACAAGTAGCGGATTCAGTCAGCCCCGGGAAGAAGTTTTCCGCTGGTTGTCCCAAAGCGGCTCACCGCGGCCGGGATCACTCTGGATGGTGACAGTACCTCTGCAAACGATAAACTGTATGAATCTGTTCCTAATCTACTCTGTAACCACCCTCTGTTCCCTGAAAACCCGTCCGCCACTATATAGCACTTCTTGAACCCTAGCTTGGTTAGTGTTCTGGCCACTATTTTTGCCGACTCCGAGTACCTGCATGTTCCAAAGAGAAACACATAAAGGACTATTCATCCTTTGATTTCAACT
>JANTPZ010022372.1:0-10721 GCA_025593235.1 Vachellia pachyceras | reverse complement strand
TTTTGGTTTTCTAAGTGTCCTACAAGTTCAAGACTTGATTTTTATGGCCTTTTAAGCTTCTAAAATCCATCTCTTAGCTTTACCCTACACAAAACATCATTTTGAAGCCAATGGAACCATCAAAATGCTCAAAAACACAGCCTTTCTATTTTTTCTTTAGCTTGGATGAAAATAGCAAAAATAAGGAAAGGAAGAGTTTTTCAACTTTGCTCATGAAACCATGTGTTTCCTTGCTTCCAAAACCCCTTTTCTTAACTTTGATCTACTCAAAAACACCTTCCCTTAAACCAAAAGAAATTTGGGCAGCACCTCCCCATAAACATGAGCTTACCATAAATCATTACAACAACTTAAAACAACAACAGCCAACAACTTATCTTTTACCCCTCAAGGAAGAGTTTGCAACCATTTACTACTTTTAATACCTTCTCTTTTCCATCTTCAACTCTTGAAGTCCTAGCCTTTATCCTCAAAAAGGGAGGCTCATTCAAGGAACATCTCAAGAGAAGGTAGTAGTAGTGGTAAACTCAAGAAAAGAGGGAGATTAGGTTGCAAGAGCATCTTATCTTGTGTTATGGAGCTTGGGTTTCTTCTTTCTTGCTTGGAGAGGGAGTGTTTTCTAGAGAGAAGGGAGAGCAATTTTCTGCCCAAGGAGAGAGAGAAAGTGGCATGAGAAATGGGAGAGGAAGAGAGGGATTTGCTTAGTTTAATGTGATCTCTTGCAATTTGTGATGGAAATTAAAACTTGGAGCCCAAGTTGGAAATACTTGCTCCACATTGAGCCACATCACCTTGTCTCCTCCTAGATGAAAAAGTAATTTTTCAGACCCCTAGGCATCAGATTTTTCTGGTTGGGCCCTTGCCCGGTCCAGTTACATGTTCCAGTGGCACGTATTTCCGTAAAGTACCCCTTTACGCGGGTAACTACCTTTTTACTTTTCCAAAAACTTTATCTCTCGCGTGGCGTCATTCCCTAGGCCTCCTTGCCTAGGTGGTATAGTGTCCTAGTCCATAGCATCGCCGGGTTTCCCTTGTAACTCGTCAGGATTCCTCGATTTGCGTGCAACACCGTAAAACGGGCTTTCGACGGCCAATTTGACTTAAGGACATGGAAAAATTCTATATTTTCCCCTAACTCTCAACCTCTTTTCCGTTCCTCAAAATTCTTCCCAGATTTTCCGTAATTAATTTTCTAAGAAAATACTTTTTCAGGTTTTTGGGCACTGTTGTTCTCCGTACAACGAAATTGCCCGCACCGGGTGCCGGGTAATAATTTTATTAATTACTTTATAACCAAACTAAACTTTTCTCAGTTCACATCTCCAGCATTTGAGGATTCCTGCTACCTCAAATAATTATTTCTCGGTTGTCCTTAACTCCGAAATCCTTTATTTACCACTTATTTACGAAAATGCTGTTACCTTTTCTACTTTTGCCATAATTCCCAAAATGTTATCACTTTTTCTTCTCTTTCTTAATTCCAACCTTGCCCTTGGTTGGTCAACTTTATTCAAAATGACCATTTTACCCTTATTATTCAGGCCAAATGACCATTTTGCCCTTAGTCATTTTTATTTAAAATCCTTAAGACTAGGGACTTAGTTAATTATTATCCTTCTTATTTAAAGGCATTTTCCTTTCTGTATTTCTATATCCATGGGTATTTAATCATCACATAAGTACCGACTTAGCCTTTATTTTCACTCACAGGAAATATACGAATATTACAATACTCAAATTATTTTTATACCATTATAAAGTTATATAGTTAAATTAACCTCAAAACTTGTAAATATATATGGGTTTGTTTGGAACAATATTTCCAAAAGCCAAACGTACATTCACCAGTGTTTTTCCCCAAAACAAGATAATTTTCTCCACATATTTACCTCGGCTTACATAAAAGTACTTCTCTACCGTGTTCCCAAACGGGCACGTAATCTATTCCCTGGCAATATATATATAATCTATTTTATATTATTATTCTTTAAATATAAAAACAATAAATGATTAAAAAATAGTACTACTCTCCGTCTTTAATATAATAGCTAATTGAATTTTGTTATGAAATTAAGGAAGCTAATTAAATAATATATTCATCATTTTTCTTCAAACTAACTTGTTGAACTTATAAATTGATATATAATCTAATTATACATATGAATATTTCAAAATATGTGTTTTAATGAAATAATTTTTTAAATTTTTAATAATATATTCGTTTGACACGATTGGCAGTGAGATATTCCCACAATCTTCCTGTACTTGCTGTTCAACAAGAACCACCCACTCGGTTCTTCGATTTGGTACTACGAACCAATCATCATGCCGTGACGTTCAGGTTGCGAATGGACAACCTCTACTTGCTTGGCTACCGGATGGAAAACGGCCAGTGGCTAGAGTTCGACAACGAAGGCGGCCACAGGGACCGGAACAACCAGAGGAATCGAAGGAATCAGACGATGGTGCATCTAATCACGCTACCTGGGACTAACTTCCTAGGTTTCGATGGTAATTATGATAGACTCGCAAACTGCGGTAAGCGGAGTATCGAGAATACACCAGTTGGCTTCCAAAGCCTCATATCTGCTATAAATCAACTTGCTGTGTCAGCAGAAATGGAGGCTAAAGCACGTAGTCTAGTTGTGATTATGATGATCTGTGAATCAACCAGACTCGTTCCGGTATTTGAATATATGGCTCGCAATTTCTACCGCAACCGTAACACCACCACCACCACTACTGCTACTCCTAGCTCCGGCCATAGAAATGAAGTACCCCAAATCCCTTCTTGGATTCTCAACTTAGTCGGAAATTGGGAAACTATGTCTGAAGCACTGTTGCATGCTGATGCTTACCCAGAAGAAAGGTTTGACTACTTAGAGGAAGAAACATAAGAATTGAAGAGAGGCAAATAATAAATATTGCCGACGCTGTAGAAATACTTGGTATCTTGTTGGGACTTTTATTCGGTCCCAGATAAGAAATATTGATGACGCTAGAAGATTCCAACACGACAAACTCTGACGATGACGGCCAGTACCTTCAAGGATTATACGACGACGACGACGACGACGAATATCCTTGGCACATCTAATGAAATATTTTCTTTTGCTGTAATTTAGAGCCTTAATCTTTAGTTTTTGTTTCTTGAGTTAGTTGTGTTAAGTGGGCCTGGTCCCCTCGATATGTCATGTTCTTTATTAATGAAATATAAATATCTTGAACTCTCTCTCTCTCTCTATATATATATAGGGAAATTTACAAGTAGGTCCCATGGAAGAAAAAAATGAATCAAATGTCCCAAACAGTCAGACAATTATCCTCAGGTCCCATGGGACCATTTTGTGATAAAATGAAGTTGTGTAATGTCAAAAATGCCCTTCAGCCACTACCGTTTGAACGATGAAAAGGGGGAACCGTTTGGGAAAACAATTTGAAAATATTGGAGTTGCCTCTGCTCGCACGTTGCCATCACTGTGGTCGCTCGTCGCCGTCGCCTTGCTCGCCTAAAGACGTTGTCATCGTGCTACTCTACTGAATCAGTGGTTGTCGCTTTGGTCGACTGAATCGCTTTTCCAAAATCGCGGAGACGCTATCGTGATTGAAGCCACCAACCCATCTCACCGTGAAGCCGTCGCTCTCGTCACCGTAAAGCCTTTCGGTATGTTGTTGTGTATGTGTGTTTTAGTAATCATAATGTTTGTTCTGATTTGTCCTCTGTTCACGATTTGCTTCAGCAAGCGGATTCCCTTGCAATAATATTGGATCAATGAAAATGCTAATTTAAATTTAGAATGTGAAGTTAATATGTGCTATTCCTCTGAACTTGTGCATTTGTGGATTTTTGGGTTAACTTGAGCATTTGTGGATTTGGGGGTTTGCATCTGTGTACATGCAAAATGCTGTCATATGGCCAGTGTATTCGGAATGCACCATGTAGGAATAAAATATGTTGTAGGACCACTGACTCTAGAATATGCCATCTGTGTGTTTGAAGCTGTGTCTTTGCAATACGCCATCTGGACCATTGACTCCTTGAATGACAAATTGAAATACATGATGTCTTGTAAGTTTGTATTTGTGAGGTTGAGCAATAATGTGTTAAGGTAGTATATGATTTTAATCAACTGAATGACATTTTCATGCTTTGTTAGATGAAGGCAGCTCATAAACATCAATGTTGAGTTGCTAAGTTTTTCTATTTGTAGTAGTCCAGAAAATGCAATGAAGGCAGCTCCTAAAATGCAATGTTGAATTGTTAAGTTATTGTAATGTTCCATTTAGTTCTGTAGAAAGAAGTCACTTAACTTTCAGTTGTATATTCGTATATTATAGGAAACAAGGATGGAGAAGGGTAAAGCAGTGAAAAAGTCCTCAAATTTTTCAGGCTACCACTTGTTCACAGAAAAATGTTTCAAACAGAAGTAGAAACGTAAGAGGAAGGGGAAGGCCGCTAAAGAGGGGAAGTCATGCACGGGGGATAGTGTGCAAGTAAGGGATGCATGGAACGGTTAAAGTGAGAAGGAAAGGGCTTCATATAGAAAGGAGGCGAGGAGATAAGAGGTCCGTGGAGAGGGAAGATGTATGTGGTGTCATTCCTTACAAGATGCGCACAAAAACAGTTTATAACGGTGTGCGATCAAATAAAGACGAGGCCAGAATTGATGCAAAGGCTTAAGGCCATAGGCTTCGATAAGCTTGTACAGGTTTGTTGCACACAAATCAATCGTGATTTGTGTGCACGGTCATGACTTGTTTTGACCCGGTCACAAATGTTGTGATAATAAGAGGGGCAACTCAGGTATTAGGACCTATTGTTGTGCAACAATTTATGGGTTTGCCGCATGAGGGCACAAGATAGATGTTAATATTGGGGATAAAGATCCCATGTTTGTTGATCGGTGTACAGTATATAAAGGTTTACCATACCAGAAGATAGGAGAGTGGTTGATGGGGGAGAGTGATGACAACTTTGAATTGTATTTGGTACTTTTTGCCTTAGGTACCTTATTGACTCCATCCACAAGCATTTATGTAACTGAGCGTATGTTAAAGTGCTTGACAGTCACTCAACATGCGATGGGTGCCTTTGATTGGTGTTCATTCATTAACATGGAACTTTTCGATGTTATTACGGGATTTAAGAGGGAATTGGTCAAAGCGATGGGGAAAGAAAGGAAGACAGTTGGTGGTTGCATATATTTCCTGATGGTAAGGGACTTTCTCATTAGTAGCTTAATTTGTAGTAACATTGTCATTGTTAAACATATATTGTGTTTGATTTAATAATGCAGATATTTTGCTTGCAAAATTTCCCTTTGGGAAATTTGGTTGCGGTGATGAGGCGGAGGCCATTATGTACTGGACTAAAGACCGGGTGAAGAGGATGGTCTCCCTTGAGAAGGAAAGTGAGACGGGCTTGTTGCATATTATTAAGCGGGGAGGGGTGCAACCACATGGACACTTTAATGCAGAAACAATGCTCACGCACCTGGTAGTTGTTAGCCCTAAACAGTTAATGTTAACATGCTTGCTTTATGACAGACATGTAACTGCGTCTTATTTATTTCAGGAAATCCAAAGAACATATTATTCGATCATGGGGATTGTTGAAGCAGAGTTGCTTGCACTTCAGAACCGTTTGCACGGGAAGGATACAACGGGTGAGGTATATGAGAAGGACGCAGGGGGAGCAGGACCATCTGGGCACGCAGATTCTGATTCTAATCAGAATCTGATTCTGATAGAGCAGGAGTAGCTGCGGAGGAATTGGATCAGGCAGACAATCTTGAGTCGAAGGCACACAAGAAGAGAAGAAAGGCCATGACATATTGAGAAGGTCGCAACGAACAAAAACTCCAAGTTAGGTCGTTAGCTCCCCCTCGATTAATCAAAATGTTAAGCAGAAGGGAAAGCGTGGGTTCGATACGCAGGTGAGGTTATTTGATCTATGCACACAGAGGCTAAAGAATAAGGAGGGTGAAGAGTAAGTTAATGAATCATGGTTTTGGTGATTAATGTCAATGAAACATATTACTAATTGTTGTGATTGTGCTTAATTAGGATATTTGTGGAGATGTATGACTACTATGTTACTCGGGCGGAGCTTTATTGCCTCCGACCTAGGGGGTGGCTCAACGATACAGTGGGTGCATTTGTTTAGTGTTAACCAATTTGATGTTGAAATAGGCATTGTCTCATTGTGTGTCAATGATGTAGGTGATGGCAATGGTTGCGAAGGCCTTAGTGGCCGAGCAATATGAGAAGGACGGAAGAGTTACCCACCATGTGTTCACTCCACATTTCATGTCGAAGATAGTTGAGAATCCCTCTAAATGGAGCTTGGAAGAAAATGAAGCACATATCCTCCCGAAACATATTGGCTATAACATTGGGGATTGTGAATTCATTTTTGGTCCCACTGTTTTCCTTGATCATTGGCCGTGCTATGTGCTCCATACCCAAACGATGTGGTTTTATGAATTAAATTCATTAGTAGACCAGGGCCAGACCAAAGGACGAGGAAGAAGAGTATAACAACAGGGTGGACTGATCCAAAGGAGCATATAGCAAATAGAACGGTATAGTCTTATCAGTTTTTTCTTAACTGCTAATTGTGTTTAGTGCTGATTGTGGTGTAGTGTTGATTGTTTGATCTATTTTTTTACTGCTGCTTGTGGTGTACTTCCTTTAGAGTGATTGCTTTTTACAAATTATGTAAAAGATGAAGCCTGAATTGTTTCACCATGGTGACACTTTTGACAAGGAAGTCACTTGGGCTAAAGTTCATGGTCAAGGCGATGTGTATGCCAACAGTTCTCCATTGATTCCAGCATATGTTATTTAATAATTCAGTTGCATTGTGACCATTCATTTTCATTGCAAGCATGCAGCTTCTTGACTAATTTTTTTTCTATGCTCATGAATGAAAACATCAACATTGTGCTTTCTCTCTTTTACAACCCATGCATTGAAAGACTCAGCAACATTTGTAGTAATCTTATCCCATATTTTGTGCTGAAATATGCTTTGTGCCCATCTGTTAACAGCTCCTAGGGTCTCAACCCACTGCCGTAATGGAGGAGAGAATGCTTTTAGTCTTCCTAAACCAACGTTGAATTCATGATCATGCCTTGCATATGCAATTGCATCAAGCATCTTCAGGGCATTCTCCTTCGTATTCGCACTAGTCCGTCATTTGCCTCGATTGGCTTTGACACATTCAACACTAAAATTCTCCTTGACATTTCTATAGCAAAACGCATGTCTCTCGCTTCCAAATACATCTCTAATAAAACTTATTATGCCTGGATTCCTATCGAAGATGATAGTGATCTCTCTTATGCCGATTATCTCCTTCAAAATCTCAAGAAACCAAGTCCATTCATCATGTGTTTCCCCACTGACTATGGCATATGCCAAGGGAAATAATTGATCATCCACATCAAATGCATTAGCAAAAACCAATATACCCTTGTAGGGACCACTTATATGACATTCTTCTATATATAGTATGCCACGACACCCTTGTAAGAAACCTTTGATTGAGCACCCATAACTAATGAGCACCCTCTCAAATCTGTTACTACTTGAGAATTGGCATCGGGCAACCGTGTCCGGATCGGTCCCCCACTAACCTATCACATTCCAAGGAATATCCATGTATGAATCTTCTTCATGGCCATATATTTTCCTCAACGCTTTTGCTTTCCCCTATAAGCTTGAGCATAATTAAAACGTAAACCATAATCTCTGTACATCTCTCTCCTAATTTCATTACAGCCCTTGTCCATGTTATCCCTCAGAGTGTCAACCATGGTTGATGATGTCAAAGTTGATACTTTTGTATGTCCAATAATAAGGTTCTCCTGGCCATCATGTTGGTGCTTATCTTTAAGTGTTCTTATAGTTAGGAATCCTGTATCTTGACGTTCTCCCATTGAGTATGCACCTAAGTACCATGGACATCCTTCAACCACGTACTTGACAATGATTTTTTACTTATTGTTCTTCACATACTTGTACGAAAACTTATGGGCAATGCTATACTTGTATAATGCTTCCCTAAGTGCCTCCGGATGGGTAAACACTTGACCCTCTCCAATAATAACATCATTCCACTTTGTACATCTCATTTCAGGTCTACTTGTAAGCATCATTTCCACTACCCACTCCAACAATGGTGCATCTTCATTGAACATCATCGATGAATTTCCTTCCCAACCTTTAGACATGCCATCTAACCTGCAGCAAAATATTAACGATACTATGTTAGTGCTTTCAACTTTCTCCTACCTCAATTATAGGATATTCTTTCACATCAAATCCAACTTACAATAACTGTTCTTCTGGATCTTCCCTTACTTGAGTTGTTAAATCATTGTCATTGTCTTCTACATAAACATGTCCACTTTCTCCATTGAATTTAATTAAGTGGTCAACTCCTTCATCATCTACAAGGTCCACAAATGTACTTCTATCAAATGTCAACGTGAACTTCATGATAAACTTGTTGCTCTCTTTTCCCACAGTTGATGCTATAATTGTTTTTAACCCTTCATAACTTGTGCCTTCTTTAATGACTCTTGATCTTATCATTCCACCTACATACATTTCCCCCCGATTCATTGCTTACAAATCTTCCTCCTATATGAAGGAAGCACATCATATTCTTTCCAGACGTGTTAGCCATCAGTATTGACGTCTACATATTACACTTGTCATTAACCACCTAAGAAGTCACATTAACAACCATTGCTGCTGTTGTTAACAACCTCAGCAACTACAATACTTGTACACACTGCAACTTCACTTTTTATCTGCATTCCATCATAATTTCACATAAGAAACAAAGCATGATCAACGAAAACAGAGCACACATAACCCCCTTCTTAATAAAAATGCCCACATTACTTTTCAATCCATTTTAATGACAACCATTAATATTGTGCTCCCAATAAGTTTGCTTATTTATGATTTATCCATCAATGACAAGCATTTTTCCTTTTTTCCAGAAATTTCCAGCTTACATTTGCTTTCTCCATGTTAGATATTATGCTTCCGTCAACACTGTTCTTTGCTTTTCCTTTATTCAAACAGAGATTATCAAGCATATATACACACACATATCTTATGCATAATGTACAGGTTTAACATGTTTGACATTAGAGCAGTATAAATAGGTTCACTTTTCACAAAGGAGATACACACCCACTGAAAACCCAGCTTTCACTTTAGGACCAGCCATTTCGAACCACCATGCTTTTGTTATGCACGGAGGAAATACCAAACATTCAGCGCACAGATTGCCAATTTCAGAAACCCTCCAACTCTTTCATTTTTCAAACTCACTTTGCTCCCTGTTGTGATCTGACTTTCACTCAAATAATTCCTTGTTTTCATCTCTCTCTCACACAGCTAACTGAAGGGCATTTTTGACTTTACAGAACTTCATTTAAACACAAAATGGTCCCATATTGCCTGAGGATAATTGTCAGATTGTTTGGGACCTTTGATTCATTATTTTTGCTTGCTTGAGACTTGTACGTCATTTTTCCATATATATATATATATATATATATTTGTGTGATGGAAGAGTTCTTAATGTAATATTTTTATTTGAACTTAAGCTTGATTACTTGCTATAGGTGTGATATCATACAAGATGGTACAAGAAAGGTACAAACAAATTAAGAATCAAAATCAAGAAATTAGTTCAAACTAATCATCACTTTGTCATTAAGCTTGTTTGGGAATATGGTGGAGAAGTGCTTTTACATAAGTCAAAGCAAATATATGAAGAAAATTATCTTATTTTACCGAAAAACACTATTGAACGAACTTTTAAGGCTCTCAAAAGAGTTGCCAAATAGGGCCATTACTATCTTGCCAACCTACTATGCATGATTTATGAAAGTTAGCCCATAGCCAATAAACATTGAGAAATTAAATGAACACTAAAGATTGTGTTTACTTTTATAATACCCTTCAAAGCTTAATTAAAATTGCACCTTAATCCTTTATTTAATCCCTCCAAAAAAAAAAGGCAAAAACAAAAACAAACCAATGTTAACGTTTAAACTTTCTTCTGTGGAAGACAAGAAGAAAGAACCTGATGTTGACTTTTAAATTATATTTTCATTTGTTAAATATGATGCCCCAAAGAAAGGGCTCGATAGCATTCCACACAAGTCATTTATTCAGAATAGTTGGTTAAACGAAAACAAAGACCATATGCATGCATTACCATGAGTGACTAGTTATTATATTTATAATTTCACATAAATTATATATCACCACATCATGTATATTTAGAAGAACAAGTTGATCCAGAGAGAATGGCCAGTTGCATGGTCAGACAAAATTTACAGCTTCTATAAGCAAGTAGTACACAGGTCACAAGCATCATGTACTGCGAGTAGAGGTGGTAATACGGGCCGCCCGGTGGGTTTGAGTCGGCCCGTCATGGGTTTTGAGCCCGGCGGTCCGGGCTCAAAATACCCATTTTAATATGGGTCATGATTTTTCAAACCCAACCCATAACCGGTGGGTTGGTGGGTTGGGCGGGCCGGCCCGTATTTTTTTATATATTTTTTAATTTTTTTTAAAAAAATAATATAATGAATTTTTTTGTCATAAGTCTAAAGTCCTAAATTATAAAAATACATTACAACATCATAAAGTTCAAAATTTAAACCCTAAACATCAATACCTCTACC
>JANTPZ010022371.1:0-10183 GCA_025593235.1 Vachellia pachyceras | reverse complement strand
TTTTTTTTATTTGATCAGATTGAAGCACTGTTGGGTCTATTATTGTAGGTATTAGTAACTCTTCTAAATGTATTTTTTATTTCATTTAGAAATATCTGAACTTTAAATATTGCATACATAAAGACTTTTATCTCTACATAAAATAAATAGATGCATGTTGATGGAAGTAATGGGGGAATTAAATTCAAGTTTGTAAATTGGAAAATAGCAATGGTGTTCCCAAACCATACTAGACTCTAAGCAATATATTAGATATAGAAATTGTTGATCATGACTCTGTTTATATTAGTATTGGGAAACCATGTTTTTGTAAGTGGAGATAAAACTTATTTTACATACTTGTATTCTAAATCGTAAATCATATTAGAAAAGCAACTTCTACCATTAATTCAAATGGGCACTAACTATATATGCACATAGTAGGTAAATGATACATCAAATGAGTTTAAATAACACGACTAGCTATTTTTTTTTACATATTGAAAAGTGGTGTTTGCACCTTAAAAACATCGTACATAACTTTCTTTTTTATCTATTCTATTTGTGTTTTTTAGAAAACCATCTCCACCAACATATAGGTAATGGCCCTGTGTGGAAGAGCGTTTGCGCTCCCCAAATGCACGTTCAACAGTGTTGTTCCGCAAAACGAGATAATCTCCTTCACATATTTACCCCGATTTAAGTAAAAGTACTTCTCTACCGCATTTCCAAACGGACCCAATTTTATGTTGGAAGTAAATTTTTGACACATTGAACATGAGCATATTCTCAAAAGGGAATTAGAACATTATTCCACTATATTATATTAGGAGGAATAAGAATAAACTTTGAAAAATGCCATTCATTTAATAATATTAATTCTTAACTAATTCACACTTAACTAATAAATAATATTTCTTTGAAATAAAGTAATTATTGAATCACTATTCTCTCCAAAATATTTTATGTTATATAAAATAATAGATCACTCCAATGAAAAATGTGTTTATAATATAAATGGAAATCGTGGGAGTATTAAACAAGAAGAAGAGTTCACGTCTTCATGTGAAGTGATGATTAATTAATGCAACAAGTCACATGAGACATTTTTGGATCACTTAAAAAGCTTCATGTTCCCATTATCTGTTGACGTACGTAATTGATTATCAAAGTTGCCTATATAAATTAATTACGGGAAATTGCATAGAAGGGCCTCTATATATATATATATGATTATATATAGAACAGATATTTAATATAGACATATTATAAAAATTATACTTAGTGCAGTGGCCCAAGTCTCTCCCTTGGAATGTAATGAGATTCCTTGTTCATGATTTGAGTTTTCATTTTTATTTCTAAATATACTCCGATCCTTCAGGTTTAAAAGAATTTTTTGATTTATTCAGAGAGTTATTTAGTATTCATTTAAGTCCTAATTAAGTATAATATATCTTTGTGGTGTAAAACGGTAATACATAATTTGTAGTGTAGATTGCATTATAATAATGTTTTATACATAATGTCATTTTTCAATTTTGTCTTTATTTATTGGTATACATGTTGAATATCAAGGAAAAAATTAGACATATTTGAAAAGGAAAGAGTTAAATTTTTAGAATTTAAAATATTTACTAAGTTAAACCCCTCTTTTTTTTTGGAATGAGTTGGTTGAAAATTACTAATATTTTATATTTGAGGGAGTATATATATGTAGATCCTGTTCTAAATTTCAAGGTATGCTCCTTTTAGGTTTTTTATAAGTAACAATCACCCAACTTATATAGATCAAAATGTTAGTTAATATTAATTAAAACAATAAATGTATAAGAGATATGTTATTTTTAGCTATAACATTATTTATTAATATGATGAGTGAGAAAAAAAGTGGGAATGGATGAAGGGAATTGAATGGAGCTAGTTAAGATTTAAATGAAGGGTAAAACCAAAATACTTCTTTAGTCCTATTTATACGTTACTTCCGGCGTATTTAATAGAGTAAGAAAAACTTTAAGCTTTATTAACTCAACCTTAAAACTTAATAAGTTTTCAATTTCATAAACATTTAATGTCTACTATAATATATCAAAGTAAAGTAAACACATAATAAATTAAAGGTAAAATTGTGCATTTAGATAAAAAAATTTAATGAATTTACTTATAAATATGATCAAATAAAAATTATCTCTTTGCCTTATTAATAGAACCAAAGGATTAATACTTGTAGAGTCTTACTATTTATAAGCCACTTTTAACATGATATAAAATTATAAGTAATATTCTCTCACATAGACTCATCTTTTTTATAAGTAACAGACTAGGCATGTTTCTCATATCTTTATCTCTTTCATCTCTTTCCCCACTTATTCAATATCACTCACAATCTTCATAAATAAGAATATAATTGAAAAATATTACACAATTGTACTTTTATTACTTTTAATTAATTTTAACAACAAATTCATTTACGTGATATATTGCTTATAAACAGAGCCACTAAGAGGGAGTATTAATAAAAAAAATCTTGTTGCAACATTAAAGTTTTCTAAAAATTGATTTGATATTCACTTTTAGCCTAATGAATACCATATATTTTAAAATATATATTCTCTAATCCCTAAGAATTCGAGAGAGAAATGACAAATCAATAAAACACACAATTCTACACAAACTCTAGCTGAGTAACTTATCTACAGCTCTATAATTTTTTTTTAAAGACACATTACATTATGAACTAGAATGAGTATGTGTTCTTTTAGTATTTGTTTTTTTAATGAGAATAAGTATATAGGAAAGAAAAAAAATATTTTTTTTATTTTTTGTCAACTCTATTGAGAGAGAGAGAGAGAGATTCCTGCATGGGAGTGAAGTTTCATTATTGCATGGGTCGACTTTATAAATTTTAAATATTTATATTCTAAAAAAACACATGCATGCCCATGTTCTAATGCTGGCAAGAGCAACCACGAAACTTGAATTAAAGTTTGTGTTATGATCCCCAATTGCAGGTAATAATAAATTGAATCGTAAAGAATTTAAAATAAAAAAATTCCAGTTCTTGTAGTCTCTTATATATAAAAAAGAAAATAATTATATTTTAATTTTTTTTTAAATAGGAATTGATCATGCTCAAATTCAGATTATTTCTGCTGCTCTTGAATATAATTTATAGCTTTTAGAATAAAGCCAGTCTTTTTATGAGTTACATTCTTTATTTGTCTAACTTCTTTTTTATGTTTTCCCTCAATTAATTATATGCACTTTTCATTAAGATAAATAAAGGTATATTTGGAAAAAAAATAAACCATTAATTTTCATACATATATTTATTCTCTTTTCTCATAAATTAGCAAATAACATAATCTGATTACGTTGGACTTTACATATAAGATATGTATAAGACCAAAGGGAGTAGTTGATAAATCATTTTGTTTGATAAATACTCCTGCATGTCTGGTATCCCTTTTCCTCACTCTGTCGTCCATCTTGTTTTTCTGTTACATTATTGAAATTTTGAAAACTAATAAAAAATGACAAACATAAGTACAGGAAATGCAAATTAAAAATAAAATAAGTCCTGAAGATTGTGGAAGCTAAAAAAAAATCACCCATACAAATTTTAATTCTAACACAAAAAACCATTATTTCTTTTTAAAATTTCAAAATTCCTAACTTTCATTAATATTTTTATAGGGTTCTTAAGTGTCATATATATATAGGGATGGTTAATTGGTCAACCTAAGTGTTTAACGGTTAACCATATATATTAAGTATGATATAATACTACTTTGATCCTTATCATATATAAGTTCGTTTCTAGAAGAAATTTTTGGTACCAAATACAAGTTCACTTAGATGTTATTAATGATTATTTTTCAATTTTACTCTTATTTAATTCTTTTTGGAAAAAATGAGAGATGTGTGATTTGTAAATGTAGAGAGTGAGAAAAAAATTTAATAAGGGTACATTTATTAAAAAGATTATCAAATACATTTAACTGTTTAAGTAATAATATTTGATATCTAAGATTTAGTCAATGAACTTATAATAATAAGATATAATTCAAAATAGAGGTTATCAAACTAGGATTGATCCAGCCGAATCATCTTGAAACCTGATGATCTGGCCATGTAATTAGTTAGGGTTTATGGACGACTTAAGGTCAAGGCAACCTGGGGTGACCTGAGTACAACCCGGTTAACCTAGTGAATTGCTGAGTTGGTCGTGTTGCATTTTAAAAGAATATTTAGCATTCAAAATGATAGTGTTTGCATTTTATTTTTTTATGATGCTTTTCATGTTGATGACTATAATTTAGTGATTACAGGATTGTAAGTATAGGAATATTTTGTTTTTATATATCTATTTTGATATTTTTACTTGAAAGCATATTCAGTAATGGCTGACTATAATATCGGTGGATAGTATATGTTAAAGAAATTGTAAAGAATGTTGGATAATTATATGATTATTTTACTAGTATTTCAAAATATTGAATTAATATTTAGTACTTTGATGGTATGATGAGAAATTGACAATTTAAAATATTTTTAATTTTTTATTCTTTATCAGGTTGACTATTGATATTTGACCCCATCTCGACCGGATTAGAAGCCAGTAACCATCTTGAGAAAGAATTAAATAAATTAACTCATCTTTTCTTTCTTTCATTCTTTTTTTTAAAGCTAAATTATAACTTTATGGTGCATGTACCTCTACGAACCATTGAATACATCTCTTTTTTCTTTATTTGAACAAACCAAAAGATATCAAGTTGACTAATACGGATATTTAGGTTGAATCGGGTTTATAATATAAATCTGATATAATTATTGCACATAAAGAAAAAATTAATAATTAAAAAATTTACTACCATATCATTCATAAATAGGTAAAAATTGATAAAAGAATTTAAATTTACACTTGCCAAAAATCAATACTACATTAATTATAATAAATTAATTATTCAAAAATTTAATTCCACAGAAATATAAAAAAAATATTATGTGCTTTAATTTAGAAGTTATCAAGTTGGACTTAATTGTATTTTTTTATAACCAGCTGCATCCTCTTACTGAAATAAGTCTTATTCAAAACATTGTTAAATACTAAACGTGGATACACTACCTATCATCAATCCAAAAACTTTTGAATTAAGTTGAGAATGAAAAATGACTTATAATATAAATCAAAGGTATGCACAGTGTTATAATGTTAGAAGATTTTGGCTGTTCAGAACATAAATAACTCTTTGAATTATTAAATATTTTTTCTTGGAATGCCCCTTAGATTTAATACTATATGGGAATTTGCTAGGGTGCTTAATAAAAGTGATGAGCTTCCCAACACATTATATCTGGGTGGTTCATATATAATTTGAATGGTTTGGATCTAATTTTTTATTTTTATAAAAAAATATATTTTAATGGGTATAAAAGCTAAAATAAAATCAATAAATTAACTATCATATTTTCAAATAATGATTTTTTATAAAAAATTTTAATCTTAAAAAATCAGATTTGAACAATCCAAAATTACATTTGGATGATCCAAATTTAATGGGTTGCAGGAAATTATCACTTTGATGATCATTTAACCAGGTCCATCCGTATGGGATAGAAATTTGAGATTTACATAGAAGATCTCAACCATTAATAATTAAAGTTAAATATGGGAAAAATTATGTTTTGCAAGAAGTTTAATTAGCTGAATTGGAATGAACTAATTTTATTAATACGTGTAAAGATAGATATCGGTACCTTGTATTTGAGATCGAAGGTAAATTTTTTTAAAAAAAATATTTTCAAAGGGATAACGTTGTGCTATTCAAAAATCAAAATGACGTCCACATTATCAAATTCTAACCAATATATAATTAATGTGCAATGTAGTTTGGTCGTTGCACCTCACTTTTTCGGGCAGTATAAATTGACTTTTATCATCCTATATACTCCAATAATTAATATACTTGACTTTTTCTTGATAATTTAGGTTGTTTTAATTTAAATAGCCTAAATTATTTTTTAGCTTTAATATCTAAATTATATTATGTGTTAATACAATATTTCATTTTTGTACAGTTTACTCTAATTTTTTTTATATATATAGTTTCAGCTTTCAAATCATATGTTTTGATCTTTTAGATGAATTAATATTTACATTTTAATAAATATTTGGATTATTTTACCTTTTGAGAGACCTAAATAAAAATATGGCAAACTGTAAGGATAAAATATTGTATTAATATTATATATATCTATTAAATTTAAATAGTTCACAATTTGAGCAAAATTACTTATAAGTTAATGATCAAAGAGAAACTACTGAGACATAGAGAGAAGCCAAATTTATTAGGTGTAACATGACTGAAAATTTAAAAAGACTTATTTAAAGCATAAGTATCCTTCAATTAGAGATGTGCTATCAGTATCAGACACAAAATATGCACATCTCTTTGGTTGGAATTCAAATATTAATTGGTTTATCATACTGCGAGGAACTAACCTTTTCCGTCACATCAAAAGGGCAATGGTTAAAAAGCCTTTACTTCTTAATTAGCAAATAATACGAGGTATATGACCCATTATTAAAATATTGACTAATGACTAATTAAGCCTCGTAAAGAAGCATCCAGCAGCTAGGGTTTAATTTTACTTAATTAATTAATTTGGTCATGCAAGAGAAGGCTTTCAATGATACAAACGAAAAAGTAGCCGCCCAGTGCACACAGACCCTTTATTTAGTATTTACATCAATCAACAGAGATTATTGACAAAAAAAAAGGTTAAAGAACTAAAGTTGAATCTTATATATTAATGTAGATAGATAAAAATTGACAGTTAAAAGCTTAAATTAATTAAAGTCAAACTTAAGATGCGTCCCAGTGTGTCCAACAAGAAGAATACGTGTTTATGAGAGACAAAGGATTTGACTTTGGTGCTGCCTCAGAAGTGCAATTTACATTATATATATATATATATATATATAAAAGATAGATCAGACTGTAGATTCTGCAAGAATTAAATGGGTAGATCAGAGGGAGAAGAAGACAAAAAGACGCTTGCGCAGAAAATGGATCTCTCTTTGAAGATTGATCATCATACGTCTGAACACGAAGAAGCAGATCAGAAGGTAGAAGAAGAAGAAGAACATGATGATGATAAGAAAGAAATGGCAAGATCACCTGTGAAGGTTGACGAAGAAGAAGAAGAAGAAGAAGTTCCTCATGAAGCCGCCATAGCTGCAGGAGTAGGAGGAGATGATGATAATGGATCACTGGTAGAAAACACTAAAACAAGACAGGTATATATATCGACAAACTCATTCTCTCTCTGTGTTGCACTGAAAAAGAACCTCATCATCATTACACTTTCTATCTCTTGGGTGCTATATGCAATAGATCGAGATCCTTCTGCTAATCCAAAATATATATAACCGTTATTAATGGAAGCAGGATAATTTGGTAAACAATATATTCAAATATATGATGAAGCTGTTGATTATCTAGTTCAATAACATCGTGTGATCTATGCAACTTATCTAGAGATAATATTTGTTGTTGTTGATAATCTAATTATCTCTCTGGCTCGTTAAACTCACCAAGTAGTGGCATAAGTATGCACTTGGATCTTGCTTTAATCACTCAAAATTAAATAAATCCATTGTTTTGGGTGATCTTAGGGGCTTAACTATATAGAAATGAATTAATCAGACTCTTCTTTTCCAATGCTCACACACACAAACACTTTTGATCTTATTTACAGGGTATGGGGAAATGAATTTATTGGTCATATTTATAAGTAATATAATTAATTTTCATTATATATATATATATGTAATTTTAACCTTTATTTATTATTGCATTGACTTTGTTCTCATGAGTATAATGTTAAACAGTTGTTAAATTTTAAAGTAGAATAAATGAAATTTATATGGCTTTTACTGGTTTGCATAAAATACTTTCGGAATAATGATTCAGCAGTTAAGTGTGTTACAAGTGGAGACAGATCGTATGAAAGAGGAAAACAAAGTTTTAAGGGAAGTGGTGGAGCGAACCATGAAAGACTACTACGATCTTCAGATGAAGCTCGCAATCATCCAGCACAACAACAAACACAAGGTATACATAATTAAAATATTAATTAATTGGCCTGTTTGTAATAAATACTTCTCTTATCCTGTTTTGTAACGTTTATAATTTTTTGTGCTATTTATAATATAGCATTTCGCTTTTTTGTATTAATGTAAAATTTTACCTTTTTATTTATTCTGTCATAGTATTGTGCTACTAAGACCCTTTGATATTTTCAATAAGCATTACATATTTTTTTCCATATATGTCCATTTGTAATAAGGGTAATGAGAGAGTAGAAATTAATATGATAGGGTAATATTGAAAATCATTTAAATTTGATGAAAGCTTCAATTTAATGCTTATAACTGTTGTTATTTTATACGTGTGAATTAGCTAATAAATAGTTCATGTAATAAAAATTGGAGGGAGTAAATTTCAAGACAGAATTAATTAGATTTAAAATTTTTCTTGCTTCCGTTGAAACATGTTGATAATGATTCATAATAGAACCAGATGGATATACTATATTTATATTATATATATAATTAATGGATCTTAATTTGGAATAATGCTATCTTTTAGGACCCTCAGATGTTCTCTCTTCCACTTGGAAACAATGGTGGGGATGATGGTAATAGAGAGGAGATTGGATTGGGATTATCACTGAAGTTAGAGAGAAGTACAAGTGAAGCAGAAGAAGATCATCAACAAAAGTCCAAGAAGAACAAGGAATTATTAGAATTGACAAGTTTTGGAGCATTATCATCATCGTCGTCACTAATGCAAAACAAAATACCTCCCACTGTTCATCATCATCTTCATCAAGAGTCGTCTGGTATTAATGCTCGCCATGTTGCTACTTCTTCTTCATCACCTCTGAATAAGAAGGCTAGGGTTTCTGTGAGAGCAAGATGTGAAGCAGCCACTGTAAGTATCTATCTATACGTGTCATTCATTTTTATACACATTCCTATTTTTTCACCTAATAATTTTTTAGAAAAATTGGTTGAAAGTTATTGTTTAAAAATTTTATATACTATCTAGTGCTTAGTTCAACAAAGGGAAGGGATTTAAATGAAGATAAGGAGATGGGAGAGATTTTAATGACAATGTAAGAATTTAACATTACTATGAGGGTATATGATAATATCTAAAAATATTTCAATTAAAAGTATTTTCTCCAAAAAAAAATCCTATCTTTTGAAGGGGAAGGGACAGAAATTAAAGGTCTTTTCTCTCAATTAAAAATTCTTTTTAAATCAAATGAGGATAGTTGACTAATCATCTTCCTCTCCTTCTAAAAAATTTCCTACCAAACACACCATTAAAGGAAAAAAAATACTAAATTACAGTCTCTTAGAGAAAAGGATCAATACAGTGATTACTCCCAATTAACAAGTGAAGTTTGTGGTTACATTACCTACATCAGATCCTTAACATAAGACTCAGTTGATTAATTTAAATATATTAAAAAGCTAAATAAATTATTTAATTATAGCATATATTACATGATCTCTCTAAAATACTTATGCATATTATTCATTTATATATCAATTTATAAGTCACACAAATTGATTTGAATAAACATGATAAATATAAGTAATTTAAAGTAATTAGTTTAATTTCTTTAATCTCTTCAAATTAGTTAATCGGGTTTTATATTAAAGACTGAAAATAGTACTTATATTTCTCAAGTGGATCTCATGAACCATACAGTATACACTTAGACATCATATTTCATGTACATATGTGAGTATACATACAGGATATTTTGTTTCTCTCAAAAGAAGAGTTGTGATTTGAAAAGTGGCTAAAATAATTAAGAAGATAATTAAGAAAAGAATTGAGGAGATCACAAGTAGTGTTGTTGATGATGACGATGCAGATGAATGATGGGTGTCAATGGAGAAAATATGGACAAAAGATTTCTAAAGGGAATCCATGTCCTCGTGCCTATTATCGTTGCACTGTTGCTCCTGGCTGTCCTGTAAGAAAACAGGTATGCACTATTAATTCACTAATATCATTTATTTGTTCCAATTCAAAATTTTATTAGGACCTATTTGTTCAAAATTAAACAAAAGGAGAGAGGTTTTAGTTAATTAGAATGTACATGAGAAAGTTGCTGG
>JANTPZ010022369.1:0-10949 GCA_025593235.1 Vachellia pachyceras | reverse complement strand
AAATTCGTTTTTCTAGAAAGCAAGAAAGCACTTGAACCATTGCAGAGACCCATGCCTCTTTAGCACTACAACTGATGAGTCTTGCCCTATCAATTAGGGGCTGCAAGACATCATCAACTCCTGTAATAAAGTCTCTACAAACTTTGTGAACAAGAGCAAATATGTACTCTGGCTGCTCAATCCAATTCGCAAAATGATGTTCCATCCTTGATGCAATAGGAGAAACCAGTTCATCAATGGCCCAAAGCTGTATATTTTGCTTCTTTTGTTTAATAAAATTAAGTTGCCTATCTTCTCTTCTTCTTTGCAGATGTTGCAGAGCACATAGTGCTATGAAACTTTCTGAATAACTTCTCCTTTTGTCTTCTAGCATTAGAACAAGTGGATTAGGAATACATGTGATTTGTCCGCTTCCAGCCTTTGAAGGCAGCAATTTTGGTGGCCAACCAAGAGAAACAAGAAGAGCTCGGTGATCTGAAAAAACTTGCGGACGAAGAGAAGCCAATATTTTGTCTACCCTATTGCCAACAGACCTCACAATGCTATGCCAATGAGAGTGGAATTTCACAACTGCCTCCAACACATCTTCAATATCATTCATTGCTTTTATAGCCTGAAGCAACTTATCACGCTTTCTAGCAGATTCCTACAAAGCAAAGCACATTTGTGTCTAACAATCTATGACTAAACTTGCTGTTACAAGATGCATTTATCAAATATTATACAGAAAAAAGTTGTTACCGTTGAGATTGATGAATTTGCGCTCCTCTTTGAAAATAAATTCCCATGGTGGCAAGCCATAACAAAAAGTGCGGCATCTTCAAGATCTCCAACAAGAGCTTCCAACTGTAGAGCAGTCTCTGAGAAAATAAGTTGGGAAAACTTTACAGATAGCGAGGATAAGATGCAATAAAGAAAAAAAGAAAGGCAGTAGTGATTTGTTTACAAGAACAAAATGAACAATGTTAATACATAGATATGCTAATACAAATAATCAGTTGCTAAATACAAGAAAAGATGCAACATGAATATAAGATTAATATGTGGTTTTGCCTCTATCATTGTCTAGTATTCTAAATTAGAACCATATACTCAATGAATCTAAAGGAAAACTTGACTGCCCGATTAGTATTAGAAACTGACGAGACTACAGATTATATAAAATGCTGAAATAATAGAACGAAGATTTCATAAATCAATGTTCGAAGGTAACAAAATAAATGAGTATCTAATACCATGGAGAAATTAATAAGGAAAAACCAAACTTTTGTATCCCGACAAAGGTGCTTGAAGACCCAAAGAAGAACACCAACGAACCAACAGCTAAATTGGCCCCAAAAAAGAAAAACGAGCTGACAACTAAAATGAAGAGGACGTCAAGATTGAAATTTAAATATTGCAAATCAATAACAATTGCTGAACCCAAAGGACAACAAATAAAGAGTCTCTTAACTCACCGACATAATTGCGGATTGACTGAATTCGCTTCAATTCATTTGCCAATCGAGGAAGTTCCTCATTCAACACATTTTGAAATTTCTCATAACCAACCCCGTCTAAAAATTCAAACAAATAAAAAAAGAAGTGTCAGAAATGTTAAGCCAAAGTATATAAAAGGAATGCAAATAAGATAGAATACACAGACATCTAGAAGTGCGGAGGCTGAGATTTTGCATGTTGCGGTTAAGCTCATCGAGAGCTGATTTAGCCGAAAACAAACAAGAGATCCACGAAACGACGCGTTTGGTGAGATCATTCTGCAGGATTCGGAGCTGGGTGTCCAATTGCGAGCATTGTTGGGCCAAAGAGGAAGAGAGAAGAGAAGCATTTAGGGACAAATCTTGGTGGGTTGAGAAATGGTCGTCGAGAAACCCTAGCTGGAGAGGAGAGAGATCGGTGATGGGGGGCAAAGAGAAGGGAGGAGCAGGTCGAGGCTCCATCGTCGTCGATAATTGGAACTGCTTCAAAAAGAAGCACTTTCAGATTTCTATACACGTTATTTTGTTTCGTCTTGGAGCTCGTAACTTGTTTTATTTGAAAAAGTCGGGCCCACTGACCCACAAACGAAAATAAGCAAGTTGCGTCACCGTACTGTGCTCGTTTGGCAATGCCTTGTGATAATAAAAAATGCATACTGGGAGGGTGATGAGTGTTTGATAATGGACTTTTTTTTGTAACTTATGTTAGGAGAACAAACACATATTTTAAATTAAATATGTGAGAGAAATTTTATCGAATGGTTTTTGGATGTTCAAACGGGTTAAACAAGACTAAAGATTCTAGGTAAAAATACATTTTAGAAAGAAAGAGAAAAAATTCATTGGGCTTAAAACATAATCACAACATTAATCTTAGATACAGTCGTCATGAAAATATAAAAATTTCAAGTAGTAGTGACACGTGTAATAGGCAGGTGGGAGAGAGCTCGGTGTTGTTCCTCTGTGGCGCTGTAATGCCGCATCCTCTGTGCACGCGTTGCTATGGAGCTCTGAGGCCATAGAGGAATATAAGAGAGAGAGAAGGTTTGTATTAAAAAAAACAGAGAAGAACTAAGGGCCCATTTGGTACATTGAAATTTGCTACTTGGATATGGAATTGGAATTTGAATTCCATGTGGATGCATGTTTGGTACACAGATTTCTAATTCCATGTGGAAGTCAAAATGCCTCAATTCCACCTAAACCAATTCTATCTCAAAACCAAAGTTTTCCAATTCCATCTCCAAAATTCCATCCTTTACCCCCACGTACATTCAGCAATGCAATGACGGTGACCTTCAGCAATGCAACAACGACGAGCTTGAGTAATGGACATCGATGGCAACAGAGACAGAGACGAATATGACGTCGACAGAAACGAACATCGGTGAGCTCCATCATTGGCAGCAAGTTTGGCGGTGACCTCCATCGTTGCCTACAACCTCCAGCTCCATCGTTCGACGCCTCTGTGATGCCGTCGTCGTCTTCATTCTCCGGTCAGCCTCTGTGTCGTCATCTTCATTTTCCTCTCGCTCCCGACGGCAGATTGAAGGCGACGAAGTGAAGATGGGTTTAAAAGATAAAAAAAATTTAATTTAGAAGGGCTTTTAGGTCTTTTCATCCAAAAATCATACCTTATTTCCATGATATACCAAACATACTTTTAAACCCCATTTCCATTTCCACATCCATTTCCATATCTATATCCATCAAAATGAATTCTACGTACCAAACGAGGCATAAGGTGTTCTGGATTGCAATTCAAATTATTTTAATATAAAATAATATATGTGTATTATTTTAATAATATTCACATACTTTTAAATCATTTTCTACTAAAACTTACTTCTCAGATGTTTTTCCACGAATTACATCTTATCATGAGTTATATTTTTGAAATATTATTGTTTAAATGTAAATATACATGAAAAAGTAGGATATATGACTATATGCGATTGGTAGATTCAGATAATTTTATTTTTCAAGTATTTAATTTACATATATTTTTTATTCCATTTTTTATTTTCTTATCATTTTAGTTACTCCTAATTTTATCACAATAATAAAATAAAATATGTATACATTTTTAAGTAATTTTCTATCAAAAGTTACTTCTTTAACGTTTATCTAAATAATATTTCCTTTTCACAGAAAATCACTTTTTCAATGTATATCCATACATAAATCATATCACATTATCCAACTTATACTTAAAAGTCATTTGTCAAAATACATCTATGTGAAAAATTTACTTTCCTTACCTCTAATCCAAATGGGACTTTTTTTTACTATCTATATATTGTTAGATTGTGATTAATTGTTATAAATATATTACTAGCGTGAACCTCTGTCTATATTTCATTATCATTTTAGACGAATAAATTGACATATTTATTAAATTAAACAATCCAAGTCATGTTTGCATGTTGGTAAGAAAACTCATGATGATAATGAATTCAATGAAAGAGGTTCATATAATTAAATATAAATTATAACCCTGGCCTTTCTATTTCATCAAATTTGTGTTTATATTTAGTTTCCTACTATAATGTGATTATTAAAATTAATTGTGTATGCTAATTTGCATTCATTAGCTAGCGTTAATATTGATCTCCATTCCATTTATAGACACAACCAAAATTATACCATGCAACAAAGCTTATCCATACCATTGCCTCTTGCTTCCACTTTTATTTGTTTTTCTTCTTCATCCCCCCCCCTCTCTCTAAACTCAACCCATTCTCACTAGTCATTAAACTCATATTTTTTTAACAAAATAAATTGAATATAAGTTAGATAATTAATCTTCAATTGAGCATTATATGTCTGCCAAGTGTAAATTTTCATAAGCACTTGTTGGTTCAATCAACTGTAAATGACTATGTGTTTATTTGGGAATCACTTCCTCCAAACGGGCACATAAGCCAAAACAAAAAGTATTTCAAAATCTGTAAATATCTCAGAATCTATAAACTCATTTTTCTCAACGGGATTTCCAAACACACGATATGTTAACATAACAAATGACAATAATTGACTAATGAATAACTACAAGTTTAATCATTTAGTGGTCACTTGCCCGGATAACATGATCATTTGGTAGTCAACTGTTGTTATTCTATTTATTTTTATAGTCATTCATCATATCAAACTTATGATTTTTTTTTTTTGACCAATATCAAACTTATGATTGAACCAAGAGTATTTATGAAAATAGAATAGTGGTTACTCACTTAAACTGTATAATAACTTGCCAGTACTTGCTTAACTGTTCTAGTTATTTCATATATATATATATATCGTGATAGTTATTTCATATATATTATTCTACTTTATATTGCTATGTGGCTTTAGTGATTCAATCACTGCATAATTATTTTAGAAACCAAAAGGTGGTGGGATGATCGCACATTGACCAAAGCCGAGATCTAACAGGTGGCAATGGTGGTGATGGATGCGATTAGAGGGGGTGAGAGTTTTCTTTTTGGTTTGTTGAGGAGAATTGCAATTATGTCTTAAGTACAGAAACAACATTATTAAATAAGATTTAAGAACTCGTTGATGAGTCATTTTCACCTGACAATTATGTATTGATGCCACTTTCATTTGTTATTGATAAGTCATTGTAACTTTATTCAGTTTAGAAAAGTCAAAAGTCCGTTCAATAATATTTCTCAGTAAAACGACATAATCTCCTCTACATATTTATTTTAACTTATGTAAAATCACTTATTTACCGTATTTCATTTTCCAGACGGGCCCATTATTTCTCTTGCTCAAATCTAATTGTTTTTCTCCCACTTTTTTTGGTTTAGGAGTGAACTAAATATGAAACAATATAGAAGTAGTACAGGTAAGTAGTGTGTCCACTTGGAAACGCGGTAGAGAAGTACTTTTATGTAAGTCGAGGTAAATATGTGGAGGAGATTTATCTCGTTTTACGAAAAATACTGTTAAACGTACCTATGGGAAGTAAATAAACTTTTCTAAATAAGAACAGTATATATGTCTTGAACAGCCAAGGGTAACATTGATACGTGCTTAAACTCATTCCCAGGGGAGGAGAGAGAAACTTTACAGTGGGCTTGTTTAGTAAGTCCGTTAGGAGAACGGACACATATTTCGAAATAAATATGTGAAAGGAATTTTATCTCGGTAAATACATGAATGTCTTTTAGATGTTCAAACGGGCTATCAAACAAGTCTAGTGTTGAGGTGATGAGGATGAAGGCTCGCTTGAAGAAAGAGAAGACTAAAGCCATGTACTTGAAAAGAAGGGCTTCATGTTCTAACTCTTGCCACTGTGATGCACCTAATAAAAAGCACTTTAAAGAAATAAATATCGTTTACATTAACATACTTGCAATGAAATAAAGAGGAATTAGTTTTATTGACTCAAATCATTAGAGTCTGTGTACTGCTCCCTCGTGTCTTTTTTAATAAAATTAGTTATTTATAATAAATATACATTTGTTTTTTTAAAATACTAACCTAGTATCTAATATAAGAGTCAATTTATTTTTTGTGGAGATTAATGAAATTAATTAGTCGATGTGTAATATATTTTCTATTTTTCTCTAAAATAATTTACTTTACATGCAAATTTATATATAATCTAATAATATGTATAAGCATTTTCAGAATATATGTTATAATTAAATTATTTATTTAACCTTTTAATTTCTTCAAAAAAGTCAATCACTCTTATATTAAGAATCAAACACAGTATTATTGTGATCACCCCTAAACGAAAATCCTCTTACTATGTAAACTTTATATATATATATATGCTCTGGAGGGGAAAAAAGAATTCAAGCAAAAAAGTGAGTTGAGGTCTTGTATTCACAAAAATGAATGTGATTATGTGTAATGTGTATAGGATATGTACACACATGTGTATGAATATAACATGGACACTACTACAAAACATGTGCATTGTGGATCGTTTTTTAAAAAGTTGATCAAGAAAAGAGATGGAAAACAAGGGGAAAAAACAGAAATCAAAAGGAAAATTTGGTCAAACTGACCAAATTTTACAAGTCCGTAAATTTATGTTCCAAATCAATTTCCTCCTCAATGATCCACAAGCAAAATAAATTTAGTACAAAAAACTTTTATCTACACACATGTATCAAAATAAAAGTGTGTGTGTATATTTATTTACATGGGATGGGATGTTCATGTCCCATCCTATGTGGAATCTGCATGTGTTCCGTATTATCCCAAGTTTCTGTTGGGATTAGAACGTACAAGCAGTAAAAAAAATGATTACAAATTAAAATTGTCTAATCCCATGTATGGATATGCCAAAGACTTTTAGACCGAGGGGATAGTGTAATATCTTTTAGGTTCTTGAATTCACGACTTCTTTTGTATTTGGATGTCTCTTAATTCTCAATGCTCACAGCCTTCTCAAACTCTTCCATGTTCTTGAACACGATCTCAAGGAGCCAATGCTTCTGATTGTCTCCTTCCATCGGTATACACATGAACAGTTTCCAACAATGGCAGCGTGCTAGCAATTTTGGTGTCTCACTCTCTCTAGGGTTTATATGTCTTACAATCAAATTCGAATTGCATATATCTCCTGCACATGAATCCTCATATTTATAGAACTCATAGAAAGCATTATAACCTAAAATTAATCTTTTATTAATCTTGAAAATCTGAATTTAATAAAAATATAAAGATATTCAAGATTAATCTTTTATTAATCTTGAAAATCTGAATATCCAAAGATATTCAAGATTAATATTTATAAATCTTGAAATTCGAATTTCAAAAGATATTCAAGATTTATCTTAATCAATCTTGAAAATCTGAATTTCAAAAGAATATTCAAGATTAATCTTCATCAATCTTGAAATTCGAAATTCAAAATCCAAAACATGAAATTCGAATCTTATAATTCTAATTTGGATTAATCTGATTTAATCAAATCATATACATGTAATTAATCTAAATAATGAGTCAACGAATTTAATTTATCTTTATAAATTAAATATGAATATCAATGTTAGTTATTTAATTTATTAAATAAATTAAATATTAAAACTAATATATAATATTGTTGTCATTTCGAATTTATATATATCAATATGTAAAATTCGAATAAACCCTAGCATTAAAGCTCATGTTGGGCTGCTCTTGCATGCGACCCTGTAGGCCCATATAAAGTTGGCAATGGGCCAATCTCAGCATTAGCCCACAAATCGCAAGTGGTCTCTAGCAAGACGTTACGACTACCCAAATCACATTATGACCGTTAATACGACACAACCTTTCATGCAATCACATCACTTCTTTTTATCACATGATATCTTGATCAAGAATAAGTCATGGATGATGCAATCCTCTTATTCCTGATCATTACTTTCTCGATCCCTGAGTAGTTTGATCAAAAAAACAAAAACTCATTTCGGTTACAGTATGACCATACATTTCTTAGACTCACTCGAGACCCTAAATCTGATTATAGCTTTTATCATCACAGGGTCAAATGTGACTTTTGACTAAGTCAAAATTTAGTGACTTTCATGTAGAAATTCATGATGATCTTAGGTCAGATGGCGTGGTGACGTAATTATATATGAGATAAGCTAATGACTTAATATATGCAACTTTCTTATAGCTGGTTGGTCAAACACCTTATACTCTTACAAGTGTCTATATCTTTGACTTGTATCTCAATAACTTATCAAAATCATTCTGATCTTACTTTATCTTTACTACTACATAGATAACCGACCAGAGATATTTAGGACAATTTTTCATAATTTGCCAATGGATGCAATTAGCATAATAAACATGCAAAAACTATGATTACTAAATGAAGAAAATGCATTAAAATAAATAATGTCTAAAGGTATAATGATTGGTCCCTAGAGCACAATTTCTAACAGTCCCCAACATAATAATCGGGATAGAAATAGGCTGATCGAGATGAACCCTAATCGTTATTATAGACTTTTTTATCAATTTTTTTCTATTTATTTTACTATTGGTATAACTTACTCTTCTCTCTCTATCATATAAGCATCAAGTTTCATACTTAACCAAATTTTATCATATATATTTCAAATTTTGAATCATATATACACAAATAATTATAAATTCCCTCCAATAAAATTGATATTCTTAAAATGTAATCATTTCTCATGATTTTTTTAAATTTTAAAAGTCATATAAATTATATTTTATTATGTGAATATTGATGTTTATTAGACAGGATGAGATAGGCTTATATAGCGTTCTAATCTCGAAAAGGATAGTAATATTAAGATGCTGGGTGCATTCGAAGAACTTTAGGGTGCTATACACATTTTAACCCTCGTATCAATAATAGCTCCGTTTTACCAACGGGTACGCTTACCGATACAAAATTCCTCTCACATAA
Organism: Vachellia pachyceras; assembly: GCA_025593235.1. Classification (NCBI taxonomy): domain Eukaryota; kingdom Viridiplantae; phylum Streptophyta; class Magnoliopsida; order Fabales; family Fabaceae; genus Vachellia; species Vachellia pachyceras. The sequence continues at coordinate 2,075 of JANTPZ010022369.1, read as the reverse complement.
ACTACTTCGAAATCTGTGTCTGTTTTCTCAACGGCCTATCCAAACGGACCCAATATCTTTAACAAACAAACATTCTTGATGGGACAATAAATCGAGACGGGAGAAAACCCTTTCCGCATCCTGTCATATCTCGGTAATGATTTTGTCATGTCCTTAGATTTTTGGAGACAGGAATATGCGATCGAAACGGGATGTTCGGAACATGATGGAAGTGAATACCCTTGTATGTAGTTTCTATTCACCTAACAATGTCGACGGATTTAGTGTTAATGTAAAATTAGCAAAGTTAATACTATTAAACCAAGCACCCAATCTTTGTTTCCTAAATAGAGGGATCAACGTTTTGGACTGAATAAGAAAAGGCATAGAAAAACTATTATAAGGAGTTAGGGACTAAAAGTAAAACCCAATTAAACTATAATGTACTCTAGTATAAGTTTGAAATTCTATTTTCAGATTAGTTTTTTTCTTGGTAGTCTACATAGGCAAACTTAATGCTGTTTTAAAAGGAAAGTTAACACCATTAAAATTTAGGCCTTGGTCTTTATGGAAATAAAGGACCAAGACTTCAACAGTGGCAGAGTTAGAACCTTAAAGCAGTGTTTTCTAGTATAAATAATTTGAATGGGTTCAAATCTCAAATATCAGTGGGTGCAAAATAAAAATCTAATAGTTATTTATATGTAACTAAAAAATTTCAGTAGGAGTTTTTGCCCACACTAAAAGCTATGTGGCTCACTGGGCTTCAGGACAAAAAATATAAATGATGACATACTATAAAGCTAAGACTCAATGAATTATTGGCTTGGAAATTTGTCAGAAGTAATGATTCAAACCAAAATTCATTAGGTGTAATGTGTTTGTTTGAAAACGTGGTAGAGAAGTACTTTTATACATGTTAAGATAAATATATAAAGAAGATTATCTTGTTTTACAGAAAAATACTGTTAAACATATGTTTAGACCCTGTAAAAGTTGAACGCACAACGCTGCCTTGAAAATTTGATAGAAGTAACGTTACTCTCAAATGTTTAAAACAGAGCAATATTCACTATTTAATTTAAAAACTAATATCGACAATTAAAAATTCACTTTAACTTTTAATATTTTTAAAAGTAAGAGGCAACATTATTTTATTTTAAAATTTTTAAGGTACTATTACTTATAAAAAAAATTTATAGGATAATATTCATCTGAACAAAAAATATAAACGTATACTTCTCTCTATATTACCTTCGACTCTTAATCAAATTTTATCGGTGCTTCAAAATTTGAATCATACACATGCAAATAAAGGTATTATAAATTTCATCCAGTGAAATTGATTCCTTCTAATTATATATGGTAAAATCTATTTTGATACCGCGGGGCCCACTTGTTTGATTCAGTCATAGCGAACAGGTTGATCCATAGCCTCTGCCTCTGCCTCCGCGTTTCTTTTGAGCTCAGTTTGTGTGAAAACTGAAACGTGAAGTGAGAGAGAGAGGGAGGGAGTGTTTCATGGCTTGGGCCACCATGGATCTCTGATTTTTGAGAGAGAAGAAATGGGAGTGATTCAATATAAGAGTAGCTGGTCGTACGTATCCTTCTATGCCATCTCCGACTTTTTCTCTACTTTTACACTTTTCTTTTTTCTTTTTGCATCAAAAAATAAATCGTTCCCCCATTTTCCTCGCTCTGATCTGATGCTTCCGTGATTCGAGTGTAGTCCCCAGTACTTATCAAATTCGTCTCTCTCCCCCCGCCCTACATATTCATTATCTCTCTCCCTAGCTCAACATCTTCACGCGTCTCTGTACTACATCTCCATGTTCAGATCCTTTCTTCCCACCGATTACGGTTTTGACACTGAGAAAATCGTGTGCTTTGAGTTCCTTAATCCTGTCTTACTTTTCTGGGGTTTTAAGGATTCTTGATTTACTTCGAATTCTTCTTCGGTTTATATCATACAAACCGAAACTTTGCGGCTCTGTCTCTTTTTTAATTTGGAAGTGGTGGTTCTCGTGTTCCTTTATTCCCTGCTATTTCTGTTGCAGAGGCTGGCTTTTAGACATACTTCCTGAATTCTCTTTGAA
>JANTPZ010022368.1:0-10432 GCA_025593235.1 Vachellia pachyceras | reverse complement strand
ACATCGTTGTATTGATTGTACATAACATGAGAGAATTATTGGATAGGAAAACCAGTATGAAATTCAAAGTGCAGATCAAGACATGAAAACTAAAGCTTCAGTACAAAATTTAATTATGTTTATATTATAGTAGCCAAAACTGCAACCTCTTCCAAATTCCTATTAGAAAAATTGAATCTTTCTTCACACCTTATGAATGAATAACATTAACATGCATTTTAGATTTACTGGCAGCCGAGATGAAGTTAAATATATCACCAGAGCTATGAGAGCATTTAATTAGAAGTGTTTACATGTCAAATAGCAAAATAAATAAAGCACTCCAAATTTCAACAGGGCATAGAAGCAATCAATAGCTCTTACCTCAACATAAAATTTTGAATATTTGGAAGGCCACTCATCCTCATCCTTCACAGCAGATCTAAGAGAACACTTGCGATGATCAGTGGTAACATTAACATACATGGAATAATTGCAATGAAGTAACATTCAACTCCAAAGCAGTTCTATAACTGCGCAATATACATACAGATGAACCGTTCATTGTACCTATCTCTAATTTCCAACCTTTACTAGCCCCTAGTAAGCAAATATCACATATATCATAGAATCTTCGTGACCTTTGTGTGTGTGTATTTGTAAATCTTATATTAACTCATCAGGCCATAAGACATGCCTTACCTTTTATACTTTGTAACTGCAACACCCTTAATATATATAGCACCAGCCATGCCTGTGTGAAGTAAAACCGCATAAGTGGCAGCAAGAAGAGAGATTACGCATCTCGCTGAGATGTTCAAATACGCTACGTGTGATGTGAGAGTGAGCATTCAACATAAAGATTAAACACTCAGATATCCGATGAGTACTATCAAATTTTTGTAAACTACGATCGCTCGGATGACAAACTATAAGGAGACATTAACACACAATTGTTCTTTCAAGGGGTCCAACCACGCCGTTTCAGAGCTTGATCGAGCTTTGTGAAGCAGCTCACCTTTTCCCTCAAAAATCGGAACAATTTGAAAGCACAAAACTATCAGTATCGTAAGTTTTCCCTTATCTTCACAGCAAATCAATTGAAATCCCAGTTAGCCACCCAGAAAGTTAAGAACTTCAATATAACCAGAATTTGAAAACCGTCCCTCTTCCTCCAATTTCTTCATCCTCACCCAGCTACCCACTTTATCCCATTCCCATTTCAAAACACAGCACACAGACCGCCAGTGAAGCCTATTCCGCAGGGGAAAACTAGAAGAGAAGAAATGATTATAAACGGAAAGGTAATAAGACAGAGCTAGGGTTCAAAACAGGACTGTACCGAATTGAAACGAAGGAAATGGTGCAGAATCAAGCTCAAGCCACATGTTCTTGCCCTTACGGCGAGCTGCGACGATGGTCTTGCCCAAGAGGGAAGCCTCGAACTCCGAGCGAGAGACTCCATCGATGACTCTCGAATCGTCAGCTATGATAGCCTTCTTTATCTTCTTGCCGATGCAGTTATCTTCCACGGCTCTTCTAGCCGCCTCTACCTCTGGCAGCTCCGGCATTGGAACTCTTGGGTTTCAGGTGTCCGCAACAAGTGGGTTTTCCCGCGTTCCTGGGGTTTCAGGTGTCAACAACAGGTGTCAGGTTGATTCCAGTCAAACAGTGACTGTGATTCCGCGTAAGCAAGCAGCAACCTCTTGTGCTCTCGCTTTTTCGTTTTCAGTAAGAAAGATTTGGGCTTATGTCTGTTGTTTGATAATCTCTGCATAGTTGGGCTTGCCACAAAAAATTGGGCTCCACTCTGGGGTCTACACACGACTTTGATTGTTTCACTGAACCGAAAACAAAACTTTGATTGTTTCAACGAGGTGGGTTGGTTTTAGCCTTTTAGGGAAGTCCGATTCTTACAATATGAATAATTAGTCTAAATTTCTTTCAAGAGAGGTATTTATATTTAGCATTTGTCAATATCCTAAATAAGATGACCTTTAAGAGGATAATGTGCTGGTTTGAAAAAGTTTATTTACTCTCCAAAACGAAATAATCTCCTCCACATATTTACCCCGACTTGCGTAAAAGTACTTCTCTACCGCATTCCCAGACGGACACAATATATGTGCTTACTAAGAAAATTTGATTGTTTCAATGTCTTTAGGCCAGCTTTGTAAACTAGTTACATTAAAACTTCTCTGCAGATAAGATGTTGTAGGTTTGATCCAGTTGATAACTTCAGTGCATTATTATTGCTTGTCCCTCTACTTCAAAAAAGAAACCATTTTTGTGTTTGGGTTTTATCTGGAGATCAATATAATAACACTTTTAAAGTTTTAACCCTCTAAAACCTTAAATCACTCTTGAAAAATAATAAACACAAGTTGAAAATGTTGAAAGAATATGTGTAATAATAGAAAACAATTTCAATGAAGATGGACGTGTGTTTGGCTTAGCATTCCAAAACATCAAAACAACAGTGCTGATTTTTAATGTGAAACCGATGCGATTAGCTTTCAACTTCTTTCTATAACAAGTTTCCATCTTTATTTTCCAAAAATCTCCAGACTCTTGCACGTATATGGACATCAGTAAAGGAATATATCCCTACATCAACATCTCAACATTTTTATCGCCATAAATTAATTTCAAAATTTTACCAGTTTACATTGGCATATGCCCTTTTTCCCTAAGCACATGTATTATTTTATTGGGGGCAATATATTTCGAAGCATTATCATAAGTACTTAACGGAGGCATCTTTTCCCGTGAAAGTATTAAATCCTTAATTCATCGTGCTATAAGGTATTGACTCATTTCACTATATCTAATCATGTTGGTTGGGTCCATGTCATTTACATTGGGCTTGTTTGGATAGCCCGTTGAGAGAACGAACACAGATTCTGAGGTAAATATGTAAGAGGAATTTTGTCTCGGTAAACGCATGAATGGATTTTGGTTGCCCAAACGGGCTAATCAAACAAACCTATTATTGTTTGTCCTGTAAGTTTTAAAGTGTCCATAAAAGACATCTATCCTTAATCCAAAAAAAATATAATTTCAGACTAAGTGAATTATCTATCATCAAAATCTTGCTCACGAAATTTTGAGGCTAAAGATCACCAAAAAAACCATATAATTTAAGATGTTTTTGTTTATATGTACTATTTCGAATTTTGATTCTTTTGATCATTATTTAAAGGATTGAGTCATAACATTTCGTAACTATTTCACTGAAGTTATAATTTGTTATTCATCATATCATAAACCATTCGCATAGTGTTTTAGTTTATAAGTCAACCAATAATATATATATATATAGCTATTCTTTTTTCTGATAACTCGTAATATATAGCTATTCTTGAAAGCTTCATATAATTAATTCACATTTGATTACCTTCATAAAATATTAAAACACGTACTTTGCAAGAAGACATGCATCCATGCATATACTGATATACATAATGTACGTATGATTAACCAGGCCGGTTGCCTAATTCTTATTTTCTTAAAAAAAGTAAAAACACTTATTTGTCGAGTCTTTAATTATTTTATTTTTATAACAACGATAACAACTAAACTGTAGTATCTATAGCCATCTATTATCACATGAGCCTAATTCTAGTGAGGATATGAATTTATATGCTTGTTTGAAAAAGTTTATTTACTCCCCAAAAGTACATTAACAGTGTTTTTTGTAAAACGAGATAATATCCTCCATATATTTACCCCAATTTAAATAAAAGTACTTCTATACTGCGTTCCCAAACGAATATGGTATAAGAGATTCGAACTTTTCTAACCTAACTTAACAATCCTAGAGTAAGTTCCATATCTTTCTCCAATTATCTGCACATGTATATTGAATTATTAAAAAAAAATAAGAGTTTAGAAATAGAGGGATAGGCTAACAAACACCGGTAAAAGTTGCCTCACAGTCCTTAAAATCATAAGTTCAAATCTCGCTATTAATGTGAGAATTTTATTAATAAAAATGTGACAACTTTATTAATAAATAACATGTAATTGCCTCTTTAGATATTGGGTCCGTATGGAAAAACGGTAGAAAAGTGCTTTCACGAAGTTGAGGTAAATATGTAGAAGAGATTATTTCATTTTATGAAAAATACTGTTGAACGTACTCTTAAATGAGAATTAATTGTTTCCGAACAAAGTTGTCTCATCTCAAAAGCATATAATGTCCCCTCAACAAATTGCAAGATTCTGCTCACCTAATTTTTTAATATTATAAAAAGAGAGGGAAATTGAAGGATAGGCAAAACGTCACACCATGTGTAGTGGTGAAGTAACAATGCCATTATTTTTAAAAGTTTATTTACTTTCAAAAAATATGTTTAACAATATTTTTTTGTAAAACGAGATAATCTATTCCACATATTTACTTTAACTTATGTAAAAGTACTTCTTTACTGCGTTTCGAAACAGACACAATATATTTATATAGTATAATATGTAAATATAAGATAAATATAACTTTTCCATCGAGTCCTAATCTTTTGGCATATAAAAAGCAAATGTGCTCCTAATTTCAGCTGCTGTTTCCGGATTAGACATGAGTTGAATAGCATATAAGGGGCAAGATGATGCAGATATTTAAGCAAATTGCTATAAATAAAGTTGAGACACACACATATGTCACCTCAGAGTGGGTTAGAACTTAGAACCATTGCACCTGCACAGTGTCAAATGGCTTGAAGAATATTATTATATGAAGCAATCATTATGATCATAATGGTGCATCGTTTGAGCTTGTGACTTTTGGATTGTAGATTCTTTTCTTTTTTTTTTCACCTGTTTAGAAATGTGGTAGAGAAGTACTTTTACGCAAATCAAGGTAAATATGTGAAGGAGATTATCTCATTTTACGAAAAACACTATTAAACGTGTGTCTGATTTTTCCGAACGCTCGGTGAAACAAATCCAAGTTGCCCAGAGTTTTTGGAGTGCTGATTAATATATTTAATTTATAATTTTATAATTAATGTTCACTAACTTTATCTATTAAACTGTTATGCTTTTTTTAATTTCTGTCTCTTGTTTTAGAGATATGTGTACTTCTTACTCCTCCCACATCTTATGATTATGTCCTACCTTAAAGTAGTCCCATAATGCTTTGCTCAGTGCTCAACATTCATTTAAAATGAAATAGCAGGTTTATTCAATTTAAGTATAATTAAGGTCTCAACTTTAAATTTATAAAAATTGAAAAAAAAATAAATCTAAATATTCATATTTTATTTGAGAAAGGGAAAATGAAGCAAGAAAAGAATTGAAAAAAAGTGATTTTAACAAGGCTCATACAGTTGATTAATTAATTCTTAGTTTTATATTCATTATCCTTGTTTAAAAGCTTTAAGTTAAAACTTAAAAGCATAATCAGAGTCTAATGGCAGATCAATGGCAGAAGAATCCATAGTCGAACAGCAGCCACCACACATAATCTGAAAACTCCATTTTTTTCATAGAAGATCGAACTTCATTGAAAAATAAAACAATTACACACATCAAAAGAACCCAGCTCATATATAACAAAACAAAGGCTGAATCATAGAATGGTCTAAAAAAACAAAAAAAAAACACATAATGAGATCAACAAAATAAAGGGAAAACTAAGTAAAAGATACTAAAAAAATAAATGAAAGATGTATGTGATGGACAGATCGACTCCCATAGGACCATGGTGGATATATGCCATACGGCCTAGACATCTCCAAATGTGATGTGTAGAAAGTTTTTTTTTGGTTCTAAAGCTGTTATATCTTCTTATTAAAGATAATTCTGTTTAAGATAATTAATGTCAGACATATCTTTCAGAAAAGATTCAAATCTCAATTAATTATATTGTGAGGGACTAACCACTTCCGTTAAACTCAACCCCGTAGGTTGCAGAAGAAGTTTTAATTGAAGAAGTTGATGAAGAATCATCTTTATATCAAACTAGACAAAGTGAGTTGAAATTAGACGAACAACTATTGCCTTGTTTGGTAAGGTAGAAATGGGAGGGTGGAAATGGAATTGGAATTGAATTCCATGATGTTGGCATGTTTGGTATGATGGAATTACAATTCCATGTGGAATTCAATTACACTTAAATACCCAATTTCAATTCTATATCCAAACCTATGGAATTCATTTGGATTCCATGAAGTCCAATTTTTTTTGACCAAAATATCCTCCCTTATGCAAAATAGTCTTTTTTGTTACACTTAAAAAAAATAACATTCATACAAAAAATATATGGATTTCATCTTCATTTTCATGACATACCAAACATACTTTTAAAACCCATTTCCATTTCCATTTCAATATCCATTTTCATATCCATATCCATTTCTATATCCATCAAAATGAATTCTGCGTACTAAACGAGTCATGTATGTTGACGCAAAAGGGTTGGAGCACGAGATTGAGGAAGTTTGATAGCTCACACACTTGAAAACCCCATTTAAAAAGAACAAAACTTTAAAGAAAATAAAAAAATTAAAGAAAAATAAGCAAGCACACATAGGGAATATAATTAATAAGCTAGACTTGATATTGGTATAATGAATTAGCCCTAGCACAATCACACGCCAAAAACTCAATCAAATCATCTTCAAACTAATATACATAGTTTGACGGGTTGAAATTGTAAAGAACAAAAATCAATCTTGGAAATTAAATAAAGTAAAGAGAAATCTGTATTATTTTTACTGTGCTTATTTGAAAAAGTTTATTTACTCCCTAAAAGCACATTCAACAGTGTTTTTCCGTAAAATGAGATAATCCCCTCTACATATTTACCTCAACTTATGTAAAGGTACTTCTCTACTGCGTTCTCAAACGGGTACATTATATATTGGGATGGAACAAGCTGGTTAATTATTGGGAGTGCATGCATCTGAGAGATAATAATGCGACTGATTTGATTTAAAGAGTAATAGTAGGACCCTTAAAATTTTGAAGTTTTAACCCACAAAATTCAATGGTTCAAGGATTGTTTTCTCTGTCAATGTTGTTTGACACTCTATCACTTTCCAACAATATACAAACTAAAAATTCATCTCTTCAAATGTATCTATTCTGTACACACACGTATATATAAATATAATTAATCCCTTTTTCTTTCTTTTCGTCCAAATCGTCTTAGCAACTACCAATGGTCATGGCGATATCACTTTCTTCTTCATTCACTACCAGAAAAATGTCAGGTAGCGATAGAAAATCCGTCGCTAAAACGAGGGTCGTTAATATTTTCCGTCGCTAAATGGAAATTTTCTGATGAAAAATAATTATTTATTGATGGGTTTTCATCACTAAATGGCATTTTTCTCATTGTGATTTTCCCTTTCCTTTCCTTTTCCTTCTTGTTCTCTGCACATTTCTATTAATATTCAACCACTCGTGTTCAATAGATGCAGATAACCTAAAATGCGTGTGTATGCGTGTGTTTCGGGAGGAGGATAATAAAGGAAGCAAATATGTCTTTTTCAAGTGAAAATCTCTGAGCTTTGCTTTGTTTATCAATTATCCAATAAAGCAAAGTTAACATTTGTTCTACCAGAAAGGGAATGGCTTAATTGACAGGGACGATATATATATATATATATATATATTCTATTTTTGGAATTAACTGTTATTTTTCCATGCATTTAAGTATTTTAAATTATAATGTGAATTATATTATTAGTTTAGAGCTTGTTTGGTTCGTTTATAATTTCATTGTGAAAAGAAGTTTAGTGAAGGATTTCTTAGAAAACAATGATTGAAAAATTCATTAAGAAATTGTTTTAACCTTACCTAGATTTAAGGGCATGTTTGTTATGGTAAAATTGAATGGTGGAATTGGAGATAGAATTCATTTCCTATGTTTGGTATGTTGGAATTGAGAGGTGGAATTGGAATCTGAATTCAAAATGAGTAGAAATAATTTTCATAATGTACCATGGAATTGTATTCACTTCTATAGAATTGATTTTTTAGCCCATTCATTTCTATCTCTATCTCTCCATTTTCATTTTCACCAAAATCAATTCTAGCATATCAAACGAGCAATAAGAGTGCACGCCAGAGAGCAAGAGGTATTTAAATATCTTTTTTTCTATTAAAAAAATAAAACTTTGTTCCATGAACAACTGGTATCATGTACATGGCTCAGGACAAATCATCAATGGAAAGCAATAAATTATCTTTTACCATTTCAAACTTTGGAGTATCTTGCATATCTTCTAGCTAGCTCAAAGCTATAATGGCAGTGCATTTGAAAAATTCATTCAAATTCAAATCTAAAATTAAATTTAATAATGCATACTGCACACAAAAAAAGAAAAGAAAAGAGAACACAGAGTACTCCTCACTTCGTCTTCAATTTATTGCACTTTAATTTTATTGCAGTGTACAGGGCAATAAATTATAGTTTTGCTTTCTCTACGCTGAGAAACACAATGCATTAATTTACCTTCACAACCATATTTAGATTTCTCTTAATTTTCTTTCTATATAGGCAAATCCAAACAGGCCTTGTGACATGAAAGTTTTAGGGTGGATTATTTCAAGTGTTTTGACACTGCAATAGATAAGTATATGAAATCAATTTTATCTTGAACTGTATAAATAAGTGTTTCTAAGGGTTTCAATTATTATTCTAATTAAGCACTTAATTCACCAATTAGTTACAAAGAAATGAAACTAGTAGATATGCCTTCGAGATATGAAAAAATTGATGACCCTAATATATTGACTTTACAATGTCAGGTTATCATCCACTATGAATATTGATTATAATATTATTATGGTTCTTAATTAACAAGACTAGTCCATGTAACACATATGAACACTTTTAGTTGTTAACAAAAGATAATAACAATACCATGCGCTAGGTTTGTTTGAAAACACGGTAGAGAATTAGTTTTATGTAAGTTGAGATAAATATGTGAGGGAGATTATCTTATTTTACAGAAAAAATACTATTGAACATATCCACCAATGATGGTACTATGTGTAAGTAGGATGTAGCAGTGATAATTACTTGTATAGGTGCCCCATGGTTTTGAGTTAATTAATGAACTAGAGAAGAGATTAAAAAGGTGTGTGTTTGCAATGATTATGAAATTGACATAAGCAATGATTGTGTAGTCTAACTAAACAACAGACCCTATACCTTGTTTTTCTAAAATTAGTTTAGTGTAGTGTAGCATTCGTTTATTATAAGGGAAAATGAAATGACAATAACAATATATATTATCGAGTGTCTTTTTTAATTAATTTCCTCCTTTTTATTCTAATGGGGGAATATATATATATATATATGATTTATCAAAAACTGTTAATATAATGGGTTATATGATTTATCAAATATATATAATGGGTTACTGTTAATACTGACAATGATGAAAAAAATTAAACTTAAACGAAAACTGCTTGATCAAAAGAAAAATTGAATAATTATAAATATATGTTATTATTTTTTTTAAATAACATATTATACTTTTAAATTTTTTTAATAAAAATATAATGGCAAAATATTTAACAAATTTATCTTAATCAATCAAAATGATTATTGTTTACCAATTTTGCTTCAATGTTTTCAAATGGGGCTTGCGGTTGCAGATCAAATTTGAGCATTTAAACTGTGATTTTAATTTCGTCAATTTAAGTTTAATCATATGACAACACAATTTTTATTGTATGTGCATTTATTATCTTATTTTATTTATGAAAATCAACTTAAATTCAATATACACACATATAACGAAATAAAAGTTATATACTTTCACAAAAATAATAATAAACGTTACGTAACGAAAGAAACCTTATATATTTATCATAATTATCTAATAACATAATTATTACTAACTTCCTTCAAATAATCTGAATTAGTCTTTTAATCACTATCTTGTTCCTTTTCCATTTTCATTTAAACATTAAGTGTAATAATTAACAATCTTAATCAAACTAGTCATGCACTAATCGGAAGTCAACTAAAAATTGGACATATTCCTCTAACTCTCGTGATTCTCTTGTTTGTTTCACAACTTTAAACTGTGGTGGGCGTAAATTGAGATAAAATTCCTTTCACATATTTATTTTAAAATATATAAAATCACTCTGACGGTCATAAAATTTTCGACAAAAAGCGAAGGAATAAAAGAACAAGGCTAGTGATTGAATAATATTTAATTGGTAATTAAAATTTAAAAAAATACATAATATAATGACACTTGATTTAGAAGCTAAGACTTGGCTCCGTTTTCTCTCGGAGAATGTAATGGAAACAGAGGCAATAGCTCAGGAGGTTCAGCGCCTCGAGGTGTGTTCAGAGGACTTGGGTGCAAGTAAAAGCCTTTCTCGGCGATCGCTTTCTCTTCTTCTTCCCTCGGTGTGCGTGGGCTCCCACGCGCCATCAGCTCAAACGCCGACACCGGGGAACTCATCATGACTCCTCTGTTGCCAG
>JANTPZ010022366.1:0-15875 GCA_025593235.1 Vachellia pachyceras | reverse complement strand
GTGAACCCCATATTGCCGAGGAATGGGCTATTTACATTGGCCTTAAAATGGCTCTTGCTCATGGTTTCAATAGGATAATCTTGGAATCGGATGCTAAGGTATTGGTTGATATGCTTAATTCTGATTGCAACATTATTAATGTTGGTTTGCTTTTCGCAGATATCAAGAAGCTGATCGAGAGGGATTGGATTGTTTCTATCAGACATATTCCTAGGGAGCTAAACCACGTGGCTGATGCTCTTGTTAAGGAGGCGATTTCCCTTTCTAGGGTCTATTACTTTTGCCTGCTCCATCTGCAAGAGCTGTGCTCTAACGATCTTCTGGGTTCTTACCCGCTATCTTAGTGTGTTTTCTTTTCTTTTTTTGAGCTTTGCTCTCGTTATGTATCCAAAAAAAAGTTTTAATTTTAACTGAAAAATATGCTGACATTTAATATTTAATATATAATAATAATTCGAATGGAACTCCCACAATAGAAGGATACATCTTCTTTAGTCAAAAAATTTAAGAACAATTTTAATATATCTAATAAAATTATTAAAATTTTATATACTTAGAATTACATCAATTTATTTTTTTTAAAAAAAGATCATATATTACGTACTTGTTCAAAAATGTTATTTAAAAATAAAAATAAATCTAACCTAGACAGTTTGTTGTGAGAATTTCTTTGCATGAATTTTTTAAAAAATAAACTAAATATTTGTGAATATGCTTTTGAGTATATTTTATTAGATAAGGATATGACAATATTGATGACATATTGATTCCTTACTTTTTAGTCCATGCAAGCAATGGAAAAATATCAAAGAAATATGGAAGAATAATTATAATAAATAGATCTTAGGCCCTCTGCTTTCTTCGCCCCTAAATGCATTCCTTATATTTAAGAACCAAACCCAGCAGGTGCGGAATAGTCTCAATGTGTCTAAAATTTGATTGTCTTCGTTAAGTTGGTGCAGAAGTGGTTGTGTTTTGTTCAATAGAAGCCAACATCAACCAGACCATCTCTCTGCTAATTTTTCTGTACAGCACACTCAGACAGAATAATGAGCTAAGGATAACAAAATTGATATTATGGCTCTTTTGAACTAAGGATGTTGTCCACCTCTTCATCCAACACTACACCATCAGCTTTCATTCTCCCTAAAATCTCTTCTACTTGCTCCCCACGTCTCACATGCACCTTCAGCAAAGAGAGATACATTTTCCTATTCATGGGAATTACAGTTCTTAAAGAATTCACAAACTCTTCTACTTCATCCACACTTTTATGATCAGAGGCCCAGTTCAATATGCCACAAATGAGGTCAACCTTTGGCCTCCAACCTTCATTCTCAGCCCTTACAGCCAAAGCTTGTTTCATGCACTGAAACGCCTTCTCCATATCCTGCTTGGACACATATCCAGAAGCAATGATAGCCCAACTATTAGGGTTTGGAGTCTTACCTTTACCAATCATCCTTTGGAGCGATGTTTCAGCCTTTTCAATCATTCCATACGTGATCAAGAGAATGTTTGGCACCCAGAAATCGTAATAGTTACCCGATGATTCCCACTCCTGGAGCAATTTTTCGGCTCCCTCAAGATCTTCTAGTTTCACCAGAGAACCCAGCATGTTGATATAATACTCGTTAATTTGTTTCCTACATCTGGATTTCAGCAGGTTCCATAGTCTCAAGACTGCTCTTTTGTTCCCAAGATTTGTATACTGTGTAATTAGATGATTGTAAGCGAGCGCATCCTTACCAGCCTTATCCTCGCATTTCTTCAAGTAAATCAGAGCTCCCTCCTTCTGACCTGCTTTTATGAAGAAGTCGGCCATCATTGAATATACATTCCAACTTTTGACAATGTACCTTTGCCTTTCCATTTCTTCCAATACTTTCTCCATATTCCCAAGATCGGATCTGGCACCATGAGAAGTTATGCAAATCCTGTAGCTAAAACAGTTCGGAGACACACCATCCTCTCTCATTTGTGCAAAAACATCAGGGACTTTCTCATGTTGACCTGTGCGCGTATAGAGGCGCATTATATTGTTATAGTCCAGAACAGAAGCATAACCCAACTCTTTCATCTTGTGCATGAGGGAGAGTGACTTATCAACTAGGCTTTCCCTTACATAACAATTTAAAAGAGCACTATATAGCTTCTCAGTTTTGTCTGCATCACTCAGATCTTGAAAATAATTCTCAGCAAACTCCAGGCCTCGTACTTTACCAATAAGATCTAGCTGCACGGCTTGGTCACCATGTGAGAAAGGGAAAAGTCCTTTACTTCTCAACCACTCAGAAACCTGACACATCAAAGCTTCAACAGTCATCCATACGGTCAGGTAAAAAAAAATGTAACCAATGTTGAAGATATTTAGTAATAAAATGTCAAGGAATAAATGGAATGCACTAAAAATTAAAAATAACATTTCACTTTTCATTTTCTTCTTTGGTCTCGCTATGCTGCATGCATACTTTTCTTTCATTTATAATGTCTTCACAGTACTCTGGATATGTGATGCGGGCAGCATTTTTAACAAATATTGAACCAACAAGAAATTTACTTCGGTTTCACCTGTAGCATTCAAGATATCCCCATTTCCAAATGAACTGAGAATGAACATCTCAATGTAAAAGTAAGTTCACCCTTGTCAAATATAAGAAAATAAGAGTCACCAATCACCTGATTATGTAAGAAGTTTCCAACCTAATAATATTGTTTGCAATTAAGCTAGTACTGTGTACTGGACATAGATAGCCTTGTCCCTATCTCTAGATTACCAGAAGTCCAGAACAAACATTGGAGAACGAACCTATTGTTTCAGAAACTGCTCAAAACAGCCTCGCACAAACTATTTGTCCAGGCAAAGGGTGTGGAAAGAGTGGAAATGAGAAAGTGAAAAATGGCACTTTATTTGGAGAATATAAATATTGTACTACCATTTTCATTTTTCACATTCCTATTTTCACTACCACAAAGTCAAGAAATTATCACTTCCTAATAGCTCAAACCACCATTAAACCCTAAATTCACTGTTCCTTTGACTTACCATCCCAACAAGGAGATACAACGAAACTAATACTTAGTTTGCAGTTTTACGGATGCTCTCAGACAAACAGACAAATGCTGCCTCTCCATATCAGTGTTTTCGCCCTAATATACTACAACCAACCGATGAAGATTCCAGCTTGAAATGCCATCAAATCGAAGTCCCCTTATATTATCTCGAAATGACATCAAACATCCTAATGGCTAAGATCTGATTCACTTTAGCTGCTTTAACGGCAACAGAACATCGTGTTAACGCAAAATTGAATACTCAGCCAGATTTAAATAGAGTATGGCCGCTTAGTCATATCTTTGGTTTCCTCAACATATACCTCTTAAACTACATACCCTATTGTTTCGCTCAGAGACAAGAAAGAAAATCCTAAGCCAAATGCGAAGACTTACCTCGAGTGCCTGCTTGAAGCGGAGGCGGCCCCGAAGACTATTGACGATGTTCCGGAGCTCGATGTCATGGACGGGGTTACCTTCTTCAACCCACTGTTCCAGAACAGGAACTAAGCTGATTGAAGGGTTTCCCAGAGGAATGATTCTAGAGGCGAGGTTTCTCCTGTGAGTAGCAGGCTCCACATTTGCAGAGGAGAACGGTCTTGAAAGTGTAAATTTTGTGGTCAAGTTCAGAGATTTTTTAAGGTTTGTAAAGAAGATTGAAGTTTTCATCTCCGGAGATGCGGCAAATGTATGTGAAATATGTTCAGGCAGGGTGTATTTGGTTTGAAGGGCGGGATGACAGGGTATCTCAAGAATCGGAGGTGAAATAAGTGTACACGAGGTATTTTATAGATTTTGAGATAGTTTTACAGATTTTAAAATGAATTTTATGAATTTTGAGATGGTTTTATCTTGATTTACGTGTACCATTTTATCTCGAACTTTCTAAACCGTTCTGGAAAAATACGGTTTAAAAAGTCCATTTTATAAACCTTTAACAAAATATGGTTTAGAAAGTTCACTTTCTCCAAAATGCTGTAATTGTTTTGTTTCAACTCCAAATTTAACGAATTACCTATCGTTGAAAAGATCTTTAAATCTACTTTTAAATGAAATGTATATGAAATATGTTCAGGTAGGGTGTATTTGGTTTGAAGGGCGGGATGACACGGTATCTCAATAATCCGTAGGGAGAAATGAGTTTACAGATTTCGAGATATTTTGTAGATTTTAATATGGTTTTACGGATTTCAAGATGAATTTTATGAATTTTGAGATAATTTTATCTTGATTTATGTGTACCGTTTTGTTTCGGACTTTCTAAACCGTTCTGGAAAAATACGGTTTAGAAAGTCCATTTTATAAACCTTTAACAAAATATGGTTTAGAAAGTTCACTTTCTCTAAAATGCTGTAATTTTTTTGTTTCGACTCCAAATTTAACGAATTACCTATCATTGGAAAGATCTTTAAATCTACTTTTAGATGAAATAAGTTTCATAATCATTGGATACATGGATTGAGATATATAATAGAAAAACCAAATATATATGGAATACGATTATTCTTGATATAGGTTCACTTTTTTTTATAATATCTCTTAATATACATATCATATTAAGGTAAAACCTTTCTCATTTGAAACTAGACTCAAATAGCTTTCAAACGGTAGGTGATTTGTTAAATTTGGATATCAAATGAAGAATTTACATCGTTTTGAATTTCAAACTTTCTGAACCGTTTATAAAAAGTAAACTCATTTGAATGAGTTTTACATTCATTCGAATGATGGACTTTCTAAACTGAATTTTTCTAAAACGTTTTAGAAAATTGATTTTATAAACCTTTCAGAGGAACAAAGGTTTAGAAATTATTATTCGAATCAAAATTACAATTTATTCGACTGAGTACAGCATCTTCACCTTCTGAATCGTACCTGCAAACAACGGTTTATAAATTATTATTCGAATGAAGTCTACGATATGTTCGATTGGGTCACTCCAACTTCATTTCGTAAACAAAGTTGGACTCTTTCATTCGAATGAGGATTATGATGCATTCGAATAAGTGCAGCATGACAAACACTCCTAAGAAGAAAGTTTTGGGGAGTTAGATGATCTGAAGGTTGACTTGATTGTGTATCCTACTTGGTAAACGGTCGTCACGCTTCTGTTGGCTCAGGTGAAAAATTCTACATTTTACAAACTTCCGTGGTGAATCTAGTCTCATGAAAACTTCCAGATACACAATGCTCCAACGTGTATACTTCCGTAGTAAAAATGTTAATTAACCCATATTTTTTTCACAAATTGTAAAATCATTTCTCCTTTACCTTCTTAAATTGGCACTTAGTTAAAAGGGAAATGAAGAAGGGTATTTTAACAATCATGGTTTGATTTAAAAGGGAAGTAAAGGAAAAGGTTGGTAATGAGTTATTATTTTACCCTTATATATTAATTTATATTTATATTTATATTTTATATAAATTAATTTATACATTAATGAATGCATTAATATGTTCATTTACAATAATGTAATATTTTATTTTAAAAATAATAATATTTATATTTTTAATTAAATTGTATAATATATGTTGTAATTATACTTTTATGATTTTTATTTTTAATTTATTATTTAGTTTGTTAAAATATGTTTTTATTTGTAATAAAAATATTTTTGTTAATTAAATTTATAATAATATATTTTTAAAATTTTAATTTATATTTATAATTTATGTTCAATTCAAAAATATAATTAATTTTTTTATTTAATTTTATAATAATATGTTTTTATTATAATAATTTTTTTTGTTTTATTACAGTATTTTTTAATTATAATAATATTTTTTCCTCTAAGACATAAGTGGAATAGTAGAAAATTCAGGTGTAAACTTATCGAAATATTTGTCTCCCATCCGTAAAACCTTAATTTAAAGAGGAGTCAAAATGAAGGTTTAAAAGGGGATGGAAGGATGAATTTAAACTCTCATTTCCTATCAAATTTTCAAACAAAACCAGGGGAGGGGAGTATATTCTCTTTCCTTCCTTACCTCCAACCAAACACACTCCAAAAATCATAGTATGAATGAACAGGAGTTGATATCTAAAACAAAGGTTTTAAACCTAAACTGCACTCACACCTCACCTCATTTACATCACTTGAATTACCTCCAACCAGTTCTGATAGTATCAATTGATATGGTTATTCATAAGATTCAACATTCTGGTCAATCAAACTAAATCCTATCTACTTAATTAAACAAATAATTTTTTTAATTAAGCATGAAATAGTTATTTATCTTGATTTTGTTGTCTATTACCACCGCCCAAGATCAATAAACAACAAATTTTGGAGTCCTCAAAAACTTTGGATGTTTGTGCATATTGTTCCACCTCCTCCCCCTTTTTGGTAATCTTTTTGGAGAAAATTTTGGGAAATGGAGGCAAAAAGGCTTAGATCACGTTTAGCCCATTTTTTTTTTTCTAAAAATAAAAACTTGGTTCAAGGCATAAGGTGAAATATGTTTTTTTGTTAATTACAAATATTTCTTGGAGGAAATTCTGTTTTATCAAATATTAAATACAAGAACATTTTTAGTAGATATTTAAATCTTAATTCACCAATGAGTTCTGTTGGATTGAATGGAAGGTCAAACAAAAAACTTTGTCAGATCTTCCCCCAATAAGCTAATTATCAAACTGTGATTTTAGCTTGGTAAAATTGAATTCTTTGTGAGGAACGAGTAGCATTTGAGCTTAATAAGTTTGGCCAACAAATAAGTTTTCTTTGTGAGCAAGGAAGTATATGTCATCATACACATGCATATATATATTTATATTGCGTGAGATTTCATTTCATTTACGTACGATGAGAAGTTCAATGTACGTAACCAGACATGAAATTGCACCCATCGGCAAAATTCTAATAAAATTGCCACCTATTTATTTGATAATATTATATCATTCTCTGATTCCCGTACACTCAATAATTAAGAAAGAGAATTCATCATATCATTATCATGCAGCATACATATATATAAAACAACTCATCACGCTCCCAGCATTTGGAGCATAAACTGATACACTTGATTTTGCATAAACATTATAAAAGCGGGGGATGATAACAATATTGTACCCCAGCTTATTCAATCATATGGTAAACAATAAAACGTAGATCATCATATATATATATATATATATAAGCTAAGCAGCCATGAAAAAGTTTTGGTTTCTGGTTTTGTTGAAGGAGAGAAGAATGAGCTCCACTTCTTGGGACCCATTTATGGATTTTTTTTAAAAGTATCTGCAAGTGTTAATTAGAAGAACTGAGAGGGAGAAGAGAAGGTCTGGCCAAAGAACCAAGAGGAAGGAACGACGTTGGGGAAGAGAAGAGAGGTTGAATCAGACAAGGTGATCCTGAAGGAGAGGTTCTGGCTTCGAAGGTCCATGTTGGCTTGCCAGTAGGCCCCCCATTTCCTGTGCATTGGGGCCCACGCTGCTGACCTGGAAGCCCTGACCCACACGCTCCTCACCTCCCCGCTTCCTCCTACGTTCGATATCATCACCATGTTGAAGTTCCCTTGCCCCTTCAACGTAAACCTTACTCCCCCTCTTCTCCTGCATCTCTCCCTGCAACATGCATGCATCCTCCAATTATATTCTCATTAAGCTTTCATGCACATACGCGTATTATGTATATGTGTATCTATCTGTGTAAAGTGAGGTCTACATGCACGTTGTGGGTGTTTACTATGACTGTTATTCGGTAAATTTAACTTTTTAATTGTAGGCACAACTCAATCTTTATAATTTTAATTTTATTGTAGCTCTAGTATATTTCATGAAACTTAGTTAAAACAACAAGGGTTGAATAAGTATTGAACTGTAATGAGTCAAAATTTAAATATTGAGTTTTGATTGAATCAAAACTAAAAGAACTTGAGTTGCAATGGGATCAAAATTGCAGAGAGCAAGGGATTAATTTACTCTTAATCATTATTACCTAGTATAGAGGACAGGGACGATGCCTTCGTTGCCTGGTCGAGCAATGCGAAAGAAAGCAGGCATGGACATGTCGAAGTGGTGGTGAGGCGGGTCGCACCACCCTCCATGGTGGTTGGGAGGGCAAAAGTTGGTGGCGGTGACGGTGACGGAGCGGCCCCGGAGGCACCATTTAGGGTCGGCCCGGTAGTCGCATATAACTCGGTAGCATGCACCACAAATCTGTCCACCTCTGAACAGCATCGTGCTCACTGCCGCTGTGTTCACTCCAAACCCAGCATGAAACGTATTATCATAACCACATGCTCCTCCTGCCTCATACATTAATCAAAACACCACTTCACTATAAGAACTCGGAGAGAAAATCAGAGTCTACTGATCCAAAAACTCATCTTTATAGTTGTGTTCTTGAAAGTAGGATTTGGATCTTGTCTCCAAAGTTGAAAGGTATGCGTAAGTTTCATTTTCATGTGGATCTGATCCCTTCTTTAGAAAGGAAGTTATCTCTTGGAGAATTTTAAAGGGGAATGCATTAATAGTATAACCTTACAAGTAGAACTGAACCTGCCAACTTTCACTCATCGAGAAGCTTCCATAGATTGAAGACCAATTTTGATATTAGAAGAAGACTTACCCAAGGCAGTGGGATTTTGGTCGGCACCGTAGAAGGTTGCATGAGCATGAAGCCAAGCTGAGGCGTGGACATATTGTCTGGTGGCACTGAGCACAAGGAAAATAATAAAGCAGAGAAAACGAGAAGGAATGATCATAAGAGGACCCATGTTGTTTGTGAGGAAACAAACAGAATTGTGGGTACTTGTTCCGTTAAATAAAATGTATTCTTGGAATTGGGAAAATCAAACGAGGGTTGTACGTATGAATAAATGCTTGAAGTGAATGGCCTGTTTTATAGGTTGAGGAGGCGGTTGTCGGTGATTATAATAAAAATGGATCTATAGAAATTTCCGAAGTTGATTGATAGAAGTTTGATTTTAATGAAACGCGTTTTCTTTACACGTTCTCGTTCTGCCAAGTACAGAGGCAAAGTACGGCTGGACGAAAGAAATTCGAGACAGCAAGATAAGAAAGCACATGTATTATGGCCTGCATGTGCAAATATTTCCTCAATCTTCAATCTCTCTTGTTTACTTTTGGTAATGATGATATCTTTTTAAGCATTTTAGAATAAAGCAAGTTTAAATGAAGTGATCGATGGAAAGGCAATGGAATCATACGAAACTCGTACAACGTAGAGATCATTAACTCAAATCAAATGTTCAAGCCATGTGTTGGATCTTCTTAATTACCCTGGAAAACAATAATCTGACGAGTTACTTCATGGCAAGCCTCTTGTATTAGAATGTTGCTTTAATCTCGTTAAAAAATGGGTCATTTTTGTCATACCAAGTTACCAACATGGTGAGAGATTTCCTTTCGAGTTTTAATTGACCAAGCTATAGAGCAAATATGCAACCTCTATGCTGCGCAATCACACACTTTTTCACTTGAGAATGACTAATTTGAAGTTGATGGTTGAATATTTTTCTTTTTCTTACCTTTCACTCACACATACCACTTCACCATTTGGAGTTTGAATACGTAACATTGGGAGCGTTTAATGTCATTCGAATAACAAATGAGCATCAAAAGCCTCTTCTCATTTTTATATCAAATTTGTCATTGCATCATCAAACCTGTCATGCAATTACATTTCTTCTTTAAAATTTTATAGTGATTTTTCGGATGCTATTGTGCAATAGAGACACTATTAAAGTCTTTACACAATCACTCGTTTCTTTTAGGTGTTTTATTCTATGTATATTTTAACAAGGAAAGATTTGTTCTTTTAGGTGGTTTATCCCCAAAATCTATTTTACAGCATTTGTTGGGTTTACGAAGGAAGCATATACACACCGGAGAATTTCGTCTCTTTTCTTCTGCTTCGTTTTTGTCGGTAACAGCTTCGTTTTTCTTCTCTTTTCCTTGCGATTGTGCTACGATTCTCTTGTGATAATCCACTTCGTTACATCAAGAGATTGAGCATTGTCAGCTCATATGCGTACAGGCCACAAATCCACAGTTATTAACAAGAATCTTCTGTGAAGGGTAAAAACAGAATAGCCAAACATATAAAATAGATTTAAAACATGTACTGCAATTTGATGGCAACTTTTATTTAATCTTAATACAATGCTAATCATCATCTTATTAAAAAAAATCCGATCACTATACAGAAGCATAAGTGGGTAGTATCTCAGTAATCTTAGACATGAGGCATGGCTTTTAGGTGAGAAGAGTAGCTGAAATGAAAAACAGCTTTACTTCCAAGCAAAGGCCCTTCTTCTTCTTTATTTATTACCACCTCACAAGAATTTTTCTATACTTGTGGTCAACGTTGATTTTGGCACTGCACCTATAACTGCATCTTTCTTCTCACCGTTCTTGAAAATCATCACAGTAGGGATGCTACGAATACCATACCGAGTCGCAGTTGAGGGACTCTCATCAGTATTAAGCTTGTAACACTTGAGCTTCCCTGCATATTCCTTTGCCAGCTCATCAATTATGGGGTGGATCATACGGCAGGGCCCACACCATGGGGCCCAGAATTCAACCAAAACAGGAGCCTCAGATTCAATAACAAGGGACTGCCAATTTGTATCAGCAATGGGAGCCACTGCCATGTCCCCAAAAGAACACAAAATATTTGACTTCAATTAGATTCTTCTGAGATAAGCAAAAAAGGTTTGAAAGTGTGAAGAAGGATTATCATTAGAATGATCTATCTACATGCATCCTCATATGATTGAAGTGGTGAGAAAGAAAGGCATAATTCTGGAAAGCTTAACCTGATAATTGAATGAAGCACAGTTGGAAGAAACTATATCAGATTGGAATATCATAACAAGATATTTCTTTGCAAAGAAAATGCTAACCAGATGGTGCGTACGATGTAGTATTTTGTCATTAAATCATGAAACCATATAAATAACAGAAGTTCTACATAATTTGCTTAATAAAATAACAATTGGTCCATTTAAGGTGCAACAAGAATCAATTATTTCTAATCAGAATCGATCTAACAGAGCACTGACAGGGTCGAAGTTATGCAGTTGGTAAACTCAGGACATGCTCAGTAACAAAACCGTAATAACCTTAAGCTTACGTTCAATAATAAGAAATTCACGGGCAACTTAAAAGCCAGAGTGAGAACTCTGCAACTGAGAACTTAAGCTCAACCTTTTAATCTCTGGTTGAAACGTAACAATCTTGAAGAGATAAATTGAATGTAAGAATATATAAGAAATCCCATTTAGGCATACGAAATACACATCACGACCTATTTCATATTTTAACCGATCAAGGAGGATACAGGCATCAGAACAAAAGAAATTGAACGTTACACACTGGTTGGGAATACACATGCAATCCTGTTGCCTATATATGTCCGTGATTGCAGCATAAAAAGTCTCGCGAAAGAAAAACCATATGGCCACATTAGCAGAAAGCCCAAGAAACATTAAAAAAATCTTGAAGAGCGTGTCATCTATCACCTCGCCTTCTCCATAAAACTATGCAGTAAATTTTGTAGAAAATGCACCACAAAAGGAAAGAGTTAATCACGCAAAAACGAAGAAAGGAAATCTACTGAGAGAAACTATCACAGCAATTGAACTTAAAGCGTCATGAAAAAGCAAGAACTCGTCTATATTTCAAGTACGCAACCCCATTAAACATACGGTATCACATAAAAGTGCCTGACAATAAAATTTACACTCCAATAGACTAACAAAGAGCGAATCTTAACTTTAAGGAGATATTAAAGTTTCTTTTTTCAGGTTACTTCGACAATCATCCAACTGGAACAATTGGAAATAAATCAACAGATAACTGTCAACTAAATAACAAGTTTACCATCGACAGCAGTATCTTGAGCCTCACACACGATATGTCCGCCGCGACGAGCGATTCTGGAGCTGGAACTCAGGGAGCCAGTAGAACGAGTTGTTGCAATAGGTCTGAGCTTAAGGCCACTGTAGTGCGGGAGCTTAGCTGAGGTCCTAGGGCCGGGAAGTGAAGAAATAGAAGAAGCTGTGATGGGAGAGAAAGTAGCGGAAGGAAGAGAAGAAGAGCGAGAAACGGCGATCGGTTCAAGTATGGTAGCCATTGAAGCAGAGGATCGTAGCTCCAGCAGGGACTTTGGGAGTGAGGATCTGGAAGTGTGGGAAGCGTACTGCGAGAAAGAGACTTTGAGAGAACGAATTTTGTCAGATATCGAAATTTTTTCAGTTGTGTGGACGAGGAGACGCAGGAACAGATCAGGTGGTCCGTCCAACTGTTTGACGTGGCCCAATAGAATGGTGCCGCATCACCAACAGTGATTTTTATCTGGGCGTAATCACCATTATCCGCCACAACCACCCCCCAACCAATTTAAAATAAAATATTCATATTTTAATTTGTCGGTTATATGCTCCAGGTATTTACTTACCTTTATAAAAAAATTAGGATTATTGAAAAATTAACTAAATCCATAACTTTTTTCCATATTAAACGAATAAATCAATATTAAACTAGAAAATATAAAAAAAAATTAATGAATACCATACATAGTACGCCTTAAAAAAATAAAATCTCGTTCAATTATTTAAATAAAACTGTGTAATATGATTTAGAGGTCTCATGAGTCAAGACTCCATCCACAGAACTTTTTGCTTACTTTACTTATCGGCAAACTTGTTATGGTCATCCTTTTCCTCTCTCCTTTCCTTTCCTTTCCTTTTTGTTTTTTTTTCGTGGAGTGGTCATGAGTTCTTTATCAAGTCCAATCCAGTGATAGATTTTACTCTTGGTTCAACCTAAGTGCATAATTTACCAATAAGGAATATCTACATTTCATAACCTATAGAGCATGAGATTTGCAGTAAGTTTTGTAAAGCGTTTCAATTTGATACTCCAGTCATATGCGAGCTTCTCCATGCGCATGTGCTAAACCAAATTGTCATCACATATATTGGATTTCAAGATTAGAAATAAACTTCAATTCCGAATGCCAACCACCAATAAAAGCCTTCCCACAGATATTGGACTTTGTAGTGCAAAATAAATCACCGTTTGGCAACACGTTTGCCACCCTCAAAAGCACGTTTAACAGTGTTTTTCCGTAAAACGAGATAACCTCATCCATATATTTACCTCGGCTTGTGTAAAAGTACTTCTTCACCGCTTTACCAAATGAATCCAGTACTAAAATATACAACAGTAGTATAACATAATTGCCTTGACTGCCAGGACTAGCTTAGCTCTACCACTGACAGATGCACAAAAGTAACAACATAGCCAAAACCGAAACAAGGAAAGATAGTTTCAGAGCAAAAAAGAAAGTAGTTTTCAACCTCCTATACCAACTTGAGAGTCCCGTTCTTATAGTACATGAAAACCTAGTCAATCCTACTAGGATGCAGATGATGCAATATGATCTATAAATCAAAACACTTACACTGCGTTGAAAGAAACATGAGAAGAACGGGGGGGGAATTACAGAAATAACTGCATGCAAGAGTTCAAGACAGGTTTCTCTCACGCATAAGACATTCTATCTTAGAAACATCTTCTAGAGTGTCAACACCATGAACTTCGTGGTCCATTTTATTACCTGCAACAGATGCATTCCAAATTGCTGCTAAGTGCACGCATAATACAGCAGCAACAATAAAAGAATCATGTCCATATTCAATATCTTATTCTTGTTGTTGGCAGCTGAAAATTCTATGGCATTTTATAGAACATGCAGAAAACTTGGGGATAAGATGGTATAGCCGTCTAGGACGCCTGACAGATTCTCACAGAAACTGGACTTGACCTTGTTAAATTAGAACTCCATGTGACTTCCACCAGCCAATTTTATCAAACGAGCTCAGTATAAATAAGTAAAAAATTTTCAGTGATAATCAAAATGGATTTATATCAAATTTTGGGTACCTTCATCTTATAGCCATTCTCAAGGACTTTAAGTTGCTCCAGATCCTCCTCAAGTTGCAATGGAGTGGGCTGAATATCTGAATATACTTTTAGAAACTTCGCATCATAGCTCTGGCAAATGAGTAGACAGTCAATTAGTAATTCAAAATGAAGAAAATAGTGGTAATGGATAAACAGGTTGCATTCAATGTTATGAAGACCATTACTGTGAGTGTCCACTTCGGTACCTGAATTCCAAGGTGAAGCAGATAAGGAAACCGTGGATTGACCTTCCCTGACCTGCATCATATATACAGACATGATCCTTATTGTTGAGGAGAAACATGTATTGTGAACGAGAAAACAATTGAGATAGGAAAATAAGGATGTTAATTGTTCACTTACTTGTTGAATGGGATCAGTCCTCGTGAAAAATAAATGACATAACCATGATTATCTACAATGCATTTTACTCGGTTTGGATCATTTGCATCTTCAGGTTTTAAAGATGTGACTGCAGTGCTAAACACTGCATCTGGAGCTGCCTGCAGGAACCATGATAAACTTCAATGTGACCACAAGGACAATTAATCCAGTAATGGCAGATTCTTCCAATGCAAAGATAAGACATACCAAACAATATATTAAGAGAATTACAAATAACAATCATCACCTAAGGCCGACATACATGAATCCTCTGATTATAGAACATCTGAGTTTCTCCCATTTCAAAAGGTAAGTGAAAAATAATGTCTTTACCTGTAATGCTTTTACGATGCCATCTATTATCTCAGGCTCAACAAGAGGTTTATCGCCCTGAATGTTAACAACAATATCATATTTTTTCTCAAGCTTTTGAAGGGCTATTGCAGCGCTCGGTATCTATTAAGAGTACAAGTATGAAATATTACCCAAAAATATCATGGCTTAAAATGGAAAAACATATTAAGGAACTAGTCTGATCACCGTTTCGGCAAGATTCTGATGTCATTATGACATCAGCTCCAAGTTGTCGACAGCACTTGGCGATCTTTTCATCATCAGTGGCCACAACTAAGACCAAGGGGAAAAACTATCGATCGGATAGAGAAAGCAAGGAAAACATATGCATGCCCAAGAAAGCATCCACCATGCCCTCAAACAGATAAATCAAATCCTCCCTTTAACACATTCCAGTGCCAAGCTTGATGTTCAGAAATTCATTAGCCAAAATAGTCAGAAAAGAAAGCAATGAAAAGCAGTCAAATTCAGGCAACATTGCGGAACTTATAGCCTTAGAAAACCCACCAGGAGTCTTTAAATGCATGAATCAGTGAAGAAAGGATGACAGCTGAATGGAAATGTTCACCCATCCAGCTCCAAGATGGGTGAATGAATATTTTGTCTCTGTTCGATGTCCCTAAAGTGCAACACATACTGGAAATACAAATAATAATGAAATTTGAACTGAATGGCACCTTAAACCTAAAAGGGAAAAATCAACATATCTTGTTTAAGCTTTCTGAGGCCATTCGTACTAATAATGTGTCGAAAAAATCAGACCAACTGACGTGCAGAGTTTCAAACAAAAACATTTATTCATTTTCCACTTTCAGGGAATCATTTAGGCATTCTAATACATTAAAAACTATTTATGACGAATTACATTTAGTCGTGTATCCACCTACCAACATGATCCAATGTAGAAGCCATTTTTGCCCTTTCCCAAGTTCTCTGTAAAATTAAGATAATCAATCAGATGCATCAGTTTTACTGAGAACAAGAAACAAAGGAAATCACTGAAAATAGTCAAGGTCATAGAAAGGTGCTGAGATTATTGGAGAAAATGAATTAATTATGCATGAACAAGGTGTTTAGCTGGTTCCCAAGAAAATTCATGAAAAGTGAAATAGTTGATAGATCTAACAACAAATTTAACAAT
>JANTPZ010022365.1:0-11570 GCA_025593235.1 Vachellia pachyceras | reverse complement strand
TTGGATTGATCTTGCATTCTACAATACTAAATTCTTGATCGAGCCTGTCAATTTAAAACAAACAGAAATGAAACAGAATTAAATTATAAAACCTAGTTATATTACAAAAGTATGTTTGATCACTTTTTTTTAATTAATTTTTTTGTTGAGTTCCTTTTAATCCCATTATAAATTTGAGTTATATATGCATGCATGGCTAGTGATCTAGACTTATTTATTAGTGTTAAGGGTTATGTTAATGTCATTGTGATATTGAATGTAAGCTACTATATTTTATGTCTTGAAAATTGATTGCACTCATCCATGGAACTTATATGCAATTGTTAGAAATTAAACTTGGTTCATAGAATTTGGTAGAAGTTTAAGTTGTTATTATCTATAAAATAATATAATCTACATGATCTATGAGTTTATGCTAATTATTATTGACATGATGCAGGTGAACGTATATGATAGCTGTAAAGGACAAGACCAACTTGAATCTGTCTTCATCATGGGCTTCCAGATCTGCACACAGGACAGGCTAGTGATCCCAGCGTTCCTAGACGAAAGTGGGTTCTTCATTATTGTTGTTGGTGATGGCCTCCAGGTTGGTCCCGAACTAGCTAATTGGCAGTTATATGAAATGTAGAATTACTTGTAGCACATCGTAATAATGCTCTTAGCAAATTGTCATGTATTGGTTGCATTAATGAAACTTTATAAGCTTTGTTCAACTATTACCAACTCTCTCACTTTTGCATTGAACATCTGATACAGACATAATCACGACTTCAGGTATATAAATTTGCTTTACTTGGTTATTCTGTCGCATAATCGATCTTGATAACAAAAGCTGCTTGGTATGTCTCAAGATAAGCGATACTTTTTTTTAATTTCATTTAAATCTTGAATTGTTGAGTCAGTTGCTTATGATAGTCCCACGGCTTAGGATTTTAAGTGCAGAACAGAATTCTAAAGCAGGATAATGATGTAATTACTAGAGCTTGTAACTATGATCGTGTCTGTTAATTTGGGAACGTATTGTTGGTTCAACAAAGTTGCATGGTCAACTCTTCTGAACATCTAGTATGGAATTTGAAACTGAATGCTTTGTTACAAATGAAGGAAAAAAACCAAAATGTTACCATCCTGTCACTAGCTCACAAAAGTATGATCGATAACCTTTTTGAGTTCTTTTTAATCCTACAATATATTTGAGTTATTTATGCATGCCTGCCAAAGATTGATCGGGATTAATTTCTTAGTTCTAAGAATCACGTTAATGTCAATGCTCAAAAGTAGTGATATCAGGAAGCTGCTTCTTCCACTCGATAAAAGGATTTGAGGTACTGTCATTCCATATTTCTTTGGCCGTCAACAATAATGAAGACTATCTGGTATGTCTCATGAGAAGCAATATTTTTTGTTTTCATTTCAATCTTAAATTATTGAATTAATTGCTGGAAACACTGTCAGATGGCTTAGGATTTTAATGATGGAAAATATGGTCCCCATACAGAGGCGCCAATGGCCACAACATTTGGTTCTGTTTCATATTCAATTACAATAGTGAGAAGGTGTTAAGTAATTTCAGATTTCATTTTAAAGGAGGAATCTCGAAAGAAAAATTATTATGAACTTGTCTGCATATTATTAGGATTAGTGATTGATTTCATAAGGTTAGTGATTCTGAGGTAAGAATTGAGATAACATATATCGTGTTTCAAGAGGGAAAATATGTCAAATTTCAATGTTTAAATAGAAATCTCCCCCAACTGGACACTTCTGATTATGTGCATTGATTGACTTGCTTGCCCATACCATTTCATGAGCTTAGCAACATTTTGATCATTGACTGAGTTTGAAACTGGTGCTAAGTTTCAAATGAAAAAAAATACCAAAATGTTGGTTTGGATAGATCGTGTATTCTTAAACTAAATTACTGGCATTTAAAAAAGAAGGCGGAAACAAAAGAGAATTGAAAAAAATAACCCAGTTATATTACCTAAACATATTTTGATTTGCTTTTATTCCTCTTTTTGAGTTACATCTGCATGCATGGCTAGTGATCTAGATTGATTCGTTAGTATCGAGGGCTATGTGAATGCCATTGCATGGTATCAAGTGTAAGCTACTATATTTTATGCCTTAAAAACAACTTGCTCTCTTTCATGAAATTTATGTGTAAATGTTAGAAATTAAACTTGGTTCACAGAGTTTGGTAGAAGTTTTAAGTAGTTGCTAACTGTAAAATTATAGAATCTACATGATCTATGATGAGTTTATGCTTGTTATTGTTGAGTTGGTCAAAAGAGAAAAATAATTTGACTTTGTCTTCATCGTGGGACTCTGGATCTGCACAGAAGAGGGGCTATGGATCCTAGGGCCTCCAGACCAAAGTGAGTTCTTTGTCATGGTTGTTGGCGATTCCCTCGAGGTTGGTCCCTAGCTAGCTAATCAACAGTTATATGAAATGAAGAATTACTAGTAACACATAATAATAATGGTCTTACAAAATTGGCATGTATTGGTTGCATTAATGAAACTTTATAAGCTTTGTTAAACTATTACGAACTATCTCACCTGTGAATTCAACATCTGACACACAAGAATTATTAAGAAGAAGCTATTTGAGGAAGGGCACCAAACAACTTAATATTATAAACATTAAAAACTTTATAGTACCTTTAGTTTTTTATATAAGAGTTGATTGATTTTTATCTTTGAATAAATTGAGGTACATGAATTACTATAAAGTAGTTATATTTATCATTTTTCTCCAAAGTAACTTGTTTGATTTATAAACTGCTATATAATTTAATGATATAAATAAGTAAATAAAAATAATTTATTAACTTCTTTAATCTCTCTAAAAAAAAGTTAGCTGATTCTTAAATGGGGCTAGTCTAGCAACCCAACGTTAAAATCCTCACTAGGAGAGATGTAATGATGTCTCAAAATAATATTGTCGAAGATACCTATAAATTTAGTGGAAAAATAAAGACCAAAGGGAGTATCTTATTTTTGGCCCAATTATCTCTTTTGAAAGATCAAAATCTTGACTTAAGTCACAAACCACTCAAAATATGTTGACAATACCTTAAGATAGCATGGCCTTCAAGTTAAGGATGACGTTCAAATGAGTAAAGGTTTATGGTGGATACTTAGGCACCAAGATACTATAGAAGGGCGTATAAATATAGATGAAATACTTTAAGGAGTTAAAATAAGCATAGATCTAGAGATTCCCAAGTAGGTAAACCTTTGGGAGGCAAGAGACAATTTGGTGAACTGAAACATCTTAGTAGCTAAAGGAAAAGAAAGCAAAAATGATTGGGTGAAATGGGAGGAGTTGTAAACATCTTAGTGCGAAATGGGAGGAGTTTTAAACACTAAAGTAGTGTTGTGAGAAAGTAAAAGCTATGATAATTAAAATAAACAGTCTAAGATATAATGATTGACCCTAGGGCAAAAGCTATGATAATTAAATGGAGAAAATACATTAAACTAAATAATGTCTAAAGCACAATTATTGGCCCCTAGGGCACAATTTCCAACACAATAAAAGCATCATAGGCTATGCGAAGCGGTGGTTTGCTGCACCCTATCTGACATCTTGATGTAGGCACATGGTTTTGTCTTATAGGGATCCCATAGTCACTCAAAAGTGCCTCAAATATCAAAGGTCACACCCCGACTACATATATGGCATTTGCTCTAGACGAGTCCAACCGATTTGCGACTTGAGCGCACCCTAGCAGCACTTGGTGTGACACTCTCCCTACCAATGGAAAGAGTCATCCTTAGCTCTGATACCATAATGTGACATCCTGATACTGTTGGGATCTGACAGTCACACAAAAGTCGCCTCGAATGTTAAAGGCCATGCTTGGCTACTTACATGGCCTTCATTCTTGACGAGTATAACCGATGCAGGACTTGAGCGTCCCTTCTACGTCTCCCTTCCCCCTTCACCCATAATGGGTCCTTCAGGATTTTAGGTCCCTAGCAGTACTTGGTGTGACACCCTCCCTACCAACGGAAAGATGCATCTTCAAGTATGATACCCTATTGTGACATCCTGAGGCATTGTCCTGTTATTATCCCATAGTCACCCAAAAAGGCGCCTCGGATGTCAAAGGCCACACCCCGACTACTTATATGGCATTCACTCTTGACGAGTCCAACCGATGGGACTTGACTACACCCTGCCTACTACGTTTCCCTTCCCCTATCACCCACTATGGGTTCCCTCAAAGTGTTAGGTCCCTAGCAACGTACACTCTCCCCACCAACGGAAAGACTTGTCTGATACCCTGACACATGGTTTTGTCCTGTTGAGATCCCATAATCACCCAAAAAGGTGCCTAGGATGTCAAAGGCCACGCCCAACTACATATTTGGCCTTCACTCCAAACGATTCCAACTGATGTGGGACTTGAGCCACCCTGCCCCTGTCCCTTCCTGCGTCACCATGTTAGGTCCATAGGTGTGACACTCTCCCCACTAACGGAAAGAGCCTTGGTGTGATACCATATATTACCCTTGTTTAGCCGCCTGTAGGCAGAGGGTTTTGTCCTGTTGTTATCCCAGAGTCACCCAAAAGGCGTCTCGGATGTCAAAGGTCACGCCCCGACTACTTATATAGCATTCACTCTTGACGAGCCCAACCGATATGGGACTTGAGCCACCCTGCCCCTATGTCTCCTATAGAGTCTTTCAGTGTGTTAAGTCCCTAACGGTCCTTTGTGTGACACTATTCCCACCAATGGAAAGAGTCGTCCTCGGCTCTAATACCACAATGTGACATCGGTATTGGTCATGTCTAGCCGCCTGTAAGCACAAGTTTTTGTCTTGTTGTTATCCCATAGTCACCAAAAAAGGAATATCGGAAGTCAAAGGCCACGCTCCGGCAACTTATATGGCCTTCACTCTTGACGAGTCTAAACAATGTGGGAGTTGACCGCACCCTACCTACTGCGTCTCCCTTCCCCCATCACCCATTATGGGTTCCTTCAAAATGTTAGGTCCCTAGCAACGCTTGATGTGACACTCTTCCCACCAACGAAAAGACTTGACCTCAAGTTTGATACCCTAACACATGGTTTTGTCCTGTTGGGATCCCATAATCACCCAACAAGGTGCCTAGGATGTCAAACGCTACGCCCGACTACATATATGGCCTTCATTCCAAACGATTCCAATCGATGTGGGACTTGAGCCATCCTACCCCCTACGTCTCAATTCCATAGCAATGCTTAGTGTGACACTCCTCACTAATGGAAAGAGCCTTGCTCAAGTCTGATACCCTAATGTGACATCCTGAGGTATTGTCCTTGTTTAGCCGCTTGTAAGCAGAGGGTTTTTTGCCCTGTTGTTATCCCAGAGTCACCCAAAATGCGTCTCGGATGTCAAAGGTCACGCCCCGACTAGCCTTCACTCTTGACGACCCAACCGATGAGGGACTAGAGCCACCCTGCCCCTATTTCTCCTTTCTCCTTCCTCCTTCACCCACTATAGAGTCTTTCAGTGTGTTAAGTTCCTAGCAGCCCTTTGTGTGACACTATTCCCACCAATGGAAAGAGTCGTCCTTGGCTCTGATACTAAAATGTGACATCAGTATTGGTCATGTCTAGCCCGTAAGCACAAGTTTTTATCTTATTGTTATCCCAAAGTCACCAAAAACGGCATCTCAGAAGTCAAAGGCTATGCTCCGACAACTTATATGGCCTTCACTCTTGACGAGTCTAAACGATGTGGGAGTTGACCGCACCGTCTCCCTTCCCCCATCACCTACTATGGGTTCCCTCAAAGTGTTAAGTCTCTAACAACGCTTGATGTGACACTCTCCCCACCAACGGAAAGACTTGACCTCAAGTTTGATACCCTAACACTTGGTTTTATCCTGTTGGGATCCCATAATCACCCAACAAGGAGCCTAGGATGTCAAAGGCCACGCCCGACTACATATATGGCCTTCATTCCAAACGATTCCAACCGATGTCACTAAAAAAGGCGATTCGAATGTCAAAGGCCACGCCCCGATAACTTATATGGCCTTCACTCTTGACGAGTCTAACTAATGTGGGACTTGAGCGCACGCTGCTACTGCGTCTTACTTCCCCCTTCACCCATTACGGGGTCGCTTCGGGTGTTAGCTGCCTAACAGCGCTTGGTGTGACACTCCCCCACCAATGAAAATAGTCGTCCCCCCACCAAAATATGACATCCTGAAGCATTATCCTTATTTAGCCGCCTGTAGTTATTGGTTTTATCCTGTTGGGATACCATAGTCACCCAAAAAGGCGCCCGGGATGTTAAAGGCCACGCCTCGACTTCATATATGACCTTTACTCCGAACGAGTCTAACCGATGTGGGACTTGAGCCACCCTGCCTCCTGCGTCTCGCTTGGTGTGACACTCTCCCCATCAACAGAAAGAGTCATCCTCGACTCTGATACCACAATGTGATGCTGAGGTATTGTCCTCGTTTAGCTTCCTATAAGCAAAGGGTTTTGTCCTGTTTAGCTTCCTATAAGCAAAGGGTTTTGTCCTGTTGGGATTCCATAGTCACCTATAAAGGTGCCTCAGATGTCAAAGGTCACACCCCAACTACATATATGGCCTTCACTCTGGATGAGTCTAACCGATGTGTAGTACCCTACCTATTGCGTCTCCCTTCCGTCTTCATCCACTACGGGTCCCTAGCAGCAGGTTTTGAGTTTGGAATAAAGATTGCATTTTAGCAATATCCGTGTAATGAGGTAGATGTGAATTAATTGTTAATTCTTCCTTATCCAGATTTGTGATTTCACTATCTTGGTAATTTAAAATTACTAATTGATTTAAGCAAGATATAATTTCTTTTATCTGTTTGAACCTATTAAATTTAAGTTGAATAATTTACTAGTGCTATTAGAGATGTTCTTAAAATTTGAACAAACTTAGAATGTTGAATAAATTAAAGATCTATAATTTAGATAATTTATGTTTGAAACCCTAAACTTTAATTGGAGACTTTCTAGTTGATATATGCTTTAATTTAATTGTTGGGTTAAGGGAAAGAATTAGATTAGTTAAATAAATATTGAGAGTCTATTAAGGATTATGAATTTTTAATATTTATTCCAAGGCTTTAGATATATTTACAAGTTAATTTTTTAATTTATATATTAAATTTGTATCTACATTATTGTGTAGATTAATTTAATTGTGGTGGTGCCTTGTGGTTTGAGCTTACAAATATCTTGGAGTTGATGTAACCATGATTAATTTATTTTATATGTCTGCATGGATTGTGATAGAATACCAGAAGCACATAAATAGAAGAACAGTTAGGAGTTTGACTGAGTCATTAATTATTTATTATTCACTGTATAGGAGTCTGTTATTGTGAGTCTATTTAATTATTATTATTATTATTATTATTATTCAGTTTATTAGTAGTGGAAGCCAGTTGGGTCAGTCGTGGGATCATGTTTTGTTATTATAAATATCATATCCTACTGTAGCCAAAACATCGATGAATTGAAATCAGAATTTGTATTGAGTATTGGAGATTCTCCTTTCCTTTTGGCTTATTTTATCTCTCAATTGTGAGATGCTTGTAAATGAGAGAAACTAGAAGAGATTGATGAGTTCCTAGATTCTGGGTCTCATCAGATTGTAAGATATTTTCGATAACTTAGTTATTTATTATGAATCTTATCTCTATATTTATGTATTTAATTTCAGTGAAGTTGGAAGTATTTTTGGAAAGAATACGTTTTGCTTAAAGATATATATATATATATATATATGATGAACTATTTATAATGTATACTTATCTGGAATGAATTAATGTATTTGTGGAGGATTGGAATATTAGATGGTATTGAAGTAGTTGGGTTGACCTTGTGATGATTGGAATATCCATGGTTGCCTCCACTACCGATCATAGTGGTTGGCCTTAATGTGACTCAGACCCAGGTGGGTAGTCGGCTTAGACCCAGGTGGGAGACTAGGAGGGAGATTGAAAGGGGGCATGTTGGATTAATGTTGCTACTAGACTTTGGCCGAGTTGCCTTGCGTATTATGATTGTATTGAATGGAAAGCCTTAAATTTTGTTTGACTATTACATATTAGCACTGCTTCATTGATTTATAATCTCGTATTGTATATTCTAAGAATTGATTATTGGTTACTGGAACTTTATGCCCGACCTTATCGGTGTTGTTATTTTCAGGAGAGGAACTTAGTGGTTCGAGGCATTAAGGGAAAGAGCCAACAATTTGATAGTAGCTATCACTGTAGGCTTACTGGTTAGATATTTTTTTACAGAGGTTTATATTGCCAGACTAATAGGGTTTGTATACTTTGGTTTATCCTTATAATTCTGTCATGAAGTAGACCTATCATTAACAAATTATCTTTTGGTATGTCTACGATAATAGGTATTTATTTGAGGAATATTTATGAATTATATGTTTAATGGGAGGTTTAATAATTGTTCTAATTTTTGGTAACTTGTGGTGGCGACTTGTGGATGAGTTTTATACCCTGGGTCAGATTGATATTGTGAAAGGGTTTGTGTGCTGGGTGTCTCACCCATAACTCTTGTATAGACCTTGAGGAATTTATAATCAATTGTGTATTTATTTTGAGGTTAATTTACTTGGGGGATTACACCCTAGATGTCTAAATTCCAGCGGGCGAAAGCATAACTAGATTTTGCTCTGATTTGAGCAGCATAGGCACGTGAAATCTTGTGTGAATTATTATGGACCACCTTGTAAGGCTAAATACTCTTGGTGACTAATAGTGAAGTAGTATGTATCATAAGGGAAATCCCCCATCAAGGATTGAAATAGAACATGAAATTGTAAGCTCCCAAGTAGTAAGAGAAGCCTATGGCTTTGACCGTGTTACTATTGAGGAATGAGCCAACAACTAATGGGTAGTAACTTGGTTAAGCGAAAGTGAGTCTTAATAGGGTAATTGTCACATATTATGGACCTGAACCTGGGTGATCTATGCATTACCAGGTACAGCTTGGGTGAAATTAAGTGGAGGCCAAAACAATTAATGTTGACGAATTAGTGGATAAGTTGTGGTTAGGGTTGAAATGCCGCTCGAACCCAAATTTAGCTAGTTCTCCCAAAATGTGTTGAAGAGTAGCAGATAACTGGACATTTAGGTGTAGGCCACAAGAGCGGTATTAAATCGAGGCAAACTTTGAATGCTAAGATATGACCTCAAAACAAAGGTGAAGGTCGGCATGTGACACGATGGGGGATAAGCTTGATTGTTAAGAGGGAAATAACTTGGATCACTAGCTAAGATTCCGAAATGACTGCTTAGTGATAAAGCAGATAGGGGTGTAAAGAAAGATAGGAGGTTTGCTTAAAAGAAATCATCCTTAAAAGAATGCGTTATAGCTCACTAATCGAGTGCTTCTACAATGAAGATAGATGGGGATAAGTGATTTGCCAAAGTTGTGGGATGTAAAAATGCATAAGAAGTTGCACACTCGTGCGTTAGACCTATTTCATGAAGTTAAGAAATTAGGCCCCAACGTTTATTTGTTTGAGTTACTTCTAAATATATTTATCATTCCAGTATCTAATGTTGAGAATCTTGTTTTTTACTAGGACGCTTTTGAGCCACTCCTTTTGTGCTCAGCTCTATTATGCCCCAACTCCACCATTGCTCTATTAGCCATTGATGTCGTGATTGATGACATCTTATCTTTAGTAACTTCAGAATATTTTAGGATACTTTTTTAATATTTTGAGTCATATTAGGGGTTAGGAAGTTTGATCAAGTTGTGTTAAGTTATTTTCAGGCTACGATCAAGAAGTTTTTATTTGGCTTATTAGCTTGTGTTTTGTATTTTGGATAGAATATAATTTGGTTGAAAGAGTTTGATCAATTGTTACGGTGCCATTTTATAGTTAAGTAAGGATCTAACGACGAATTCCTCTACATTTGTCATGTCAATTTTGCCTTCCTTGATGACTACCTAATGTCTAACTCTCCGGTGGTGAGTTCTTCGAACCCGAGGGAAATGATACAGCAGATATAGATGTTTAATTAATTTTTTATTTCAATTTGTTAGGATTATTTTTGTTTTATTATTTTGTTATTTCTATGATATTAGTTTCTTAAGTTGACGATTACTCGGACTTGACATTGGGAAAATTACAGACTTTAGTTTCTCTCTACACTTCTCTGGTTTCTCTCAATCTTCTCCCTTTCTCATCTATTTCTTCCCATCTCCCATCCCATTTCACTTCAAACAATCTTTGCCATATGGACCACTCTCTCCCATATGAGCAAGCCACGTTAACTTAATAGGTCAACAATTTGATCCTATTAAATTAAGGTAACATTGCTTTGTTTTGTATACTTTTAGGTGACAGTGCACCCAAAAGAATTTTTAGGTACCTAACACCCAAAAGAACTTTTGGGTGACACTGCACCCAAAATAACTTATGGATACCTATCGCCCTTGGGCAAAAACTTGTGGGATAAATTTAAAGCTTAACCTTTTATTTAATCCCACTCACCATATTAATGGTTTTTCTCTTTCTTCTACAAACTATGGCTAGGAATTAAGTCCTTAAAACTTACTCCTTTTAGGTAATTTCTCCTAACTTAAATATTTACATAATAAATTTTATTTACCATGAATTAACCCACCCCGAAGACAAATCGACATCCAAAATATAATAAATTATATTTGTCAGTTCCCAATGACAAATCGACATCCAAAATTTTAATTGGACCACTTCTTGTGCTTCTTGCCTTTAATTGTTCGAGTTTTATTCTTTTTTTATGTAAAAGGTAACATATCATCAGTTTAAAACATGTCCAACCTCATGCAAACTCAAGGGACTTAGTAGCTCTTGATGGTCACTCATACTATCACCACATGACTATCATATTTGAGTCATTTCTATTTGCTATGTATTTAAGACATGTACAAACTCACTTTCACTTTTGGACTGTAATTCTATATCCTAATTATTCTAAAGCTTATGTACTCTATTTAATGTGCTTTAATAGGTGCAATATAATCATCATGCTACGCCAATCCCCTCTCCCTCCCCATTCGGTGTGTTTGTCAACCTATATTTCTCCATCGATCAGCTGAGTAAAAGTGTACGTGCTAATCTTTTATTATAATCATTGAGGACAATGTTTGACTATGGGGAAGGTTTACTAAATAAAACTGTGTATTGTGACTAGTTTCTTTTTTTTTTCTTCAAGATTTGTTGGTTATTTTCTAGATGCATTTGAAAAACAAGGGGTAAAAACATTTTTGAAGTTTTTCAAGGATTGAGCCTAATTTTGGATCCTCTGCAACTTAGGAATTGTTATTCAATCATAATTGAAGTAGGACAAGATGTTTCAGCTGAATCGTCTTCGGTCTCAAGCAAAAGTGCTTTTGGTGGACAATAAGGGATTACGGCTAGAATATTTTGTTGCATGATTTGTTAGTATGATATGATTCTATTATGCTCACAGCAGCTACTTGGATACCAGATACCAGTTAATTGGATGGGTGGTTTCATCTGTGTTGGTTAAATGGGTGGTTTCATCACCA
>JANTPZ010022364.1:0-12326 GCA_025593235.1 Vachellia pachyceras | reverse complement strand
GAGGAGAAGACAACATTTATACCTACACATTAGCTTATTTTTAGTTGCAAATTATCAGTCATCCGATCTTACCGACCAATTCAAGTTTAGTCACATGGGCTACAATTATTGAACAGCTCTCTGAACATGCTTTTTTCCCCCCTATTCATACTAAGTTTCAACACTCACCCTCACTCTAACCAATGTCGGTAGACATTTTTTTAAAATTCTTTTCAGTCCTTTTCAATATTGTCCAAAGTGAGATGACATAAAGTGTGGTTAATGAGCTGTTAAAACATAAATTTTCGTTGGGTTAAAATGTAATTTTAACAATAGAGTTTTTCACCTAGAGCCTCTGAAATAATTTGATTTTGAAGGGTACAAAAGAATACATAATTTTTTTTTAAAATGGTGCAATCATTTTGTAATGTTAGAGGGAAAATAAGTAGGTTCCATATAGAAAAAGATATAGATATTTGAGACAATTTAACGGAGTTACTAATATTACATCATTTTTAAAATATCATATACTTTTACACTCTTCCAAATCTAATTACTAATAAAATCATGAAATTATAATTATGTGATAAAACGTGCGGAAACGTGACTCTAATGGGGACTGAAACTCTTAGTTTTATATCTGATATGGTCGCGCTTCTTATTATCAAGCAAAACCTAGTTCGGGAGATGATGACCTAAATGTCTAAAGGATGAAGAAATAACTTCGTGAAGAGGACTGAGTAAAAAGTAGTCGAACCTGTTTTCCCCTCAAATTTAAGTCACATTTCAAATAATGTGTGTCGGTCACATTGCATGTCGATACATATAAAAGAAAGAAAGAAACAAGTGCGTCACGTCATGTGCCGGTGAGGTAACTTTGTAACCGATAGTGGCAAGGACATATATAAAATAGTGATATGACATAAAAAAATTTTTTGCCAATGATATGACATAAATCAAATCTATTCAAATTATATAATTGGCCCGTTTGGAAAAGGCTACGGAAAACTATTTTTACCGTTTACGAGGTAAATATATGGAGAAGATTATCTCGTTTTACAAAAAAAATAGGGAGACCACTTATCCCGCTATTAGAGTGAAAATTTTTCTTACCATAAACTTTATCATGTTTGATGTTAGAAAACTTTCACGACAAAATCACTCTTTTGAAATAAATCAAAATAGTGATGGGAAAGGAATCACCACCCCGGTGATAAAAACATACTTTGGTCGTCATTTTTTTTAATTCTATTGATAAATAAAGCTTTAATGACTCATTCATAAATGACTTCTTTGTTGACTATAAAACAAGAATCGTTAGAGCATATCGTGTAAAGATGACAAGAATAGTATCGTAATGAAAATAATAATATTAAGATAAGGTGTTACTGCTTTCACCCATGGAAACAGTATTCCCTTCACGCCTCATCTTCATGCCTTATCTCTTTAGCACCAAAATGGACAGAAGAACTGCCCCTGGCCATCACCCCTTCAAGAAAACGAGTTTTATCATGGCTTTTTAAAATGATTTTATGTAAATCGAAGATAAGTACGTGAGAAAAGTCTTATCTTAACTTACCAAATATCTCATT
Organism: Vachellia pachyceras; assembly: GCA_025593235.1. Classification (NCBI taxonomy): domain Eukaryota; kingdom Viridiplantae; phylum Streptophyta; class Magnoliopsida; order Fabales; family Fabaceae; genus Vachellia; species Vachellia pachyceras. The sequence goes on along the minus strand of JANTPZ010022364.1, from coordinate 10,755 downwards.
GAATATCTCTACCTAAATTAACATAAACTACATTGATGATTCTAATTAATTTTGAAAATGACATCATTATTATTACTAACGTTAGGGTATCGTTATTTTCTTTTTCCCCTTTTAATTGTAATCGTTTTTATATATTTCATAATGCTGAGCAAAGATTAGGTGGAGAATAGATTTGTAAATAAATAAGCTATGTTTCGTATATATTATTTAAATTGAGACTTATCATGGAATTTACGGAAAATTAATCTTTTGGTTTATATAATTTTGATCCACTTATAACTCAATTCCTATTGATTCAACTCAATTGATATGATTTTTAACTTAATTGTAATTTGATTTCTGAATTTTGATCCACTGCAACTCAATTTCTATAATTTAATCATTTTATAATTTAGTCAAAGATTGAGTTATAATTGAGTCAAAACTTTAATGAACAAATGATTAAATTTTCCTTGATTTTATTTATATATGAACATCCAGCATTGTGATTCAGATTAAGAATTAGGAGAAGACAACAACATTTATATATACATATTAGTTTATTTTTATTTACAAATTATCAGTCATCCGATCTTACCGAGCAATTCTAGTCACCTGGGCTACAATTATTGAACAGCTCTCTGAACGTGCTTTTTTTCCTATTCATACTGGGGTGTTTGGGAAAGCTTCTTAACACCCTAAAAGTACATTCAATAGTATTTTTCTGCAAAATGAGATAATCACATTCACATATTTACCTCATAAATGATAAAAGTACTTCTCCACCGCTTTACTAAACGGATCCACTAAGTTTCAACACTCACCCTCACTCACTCTAACCAATGTCGGTAGACATTTTTTTTTAATTTCTTTTCAGTCCTCTTCAATATTGTCGAAAGTGAGATGACATAAAGTGTGGTTAATGAGCTGTTAAAACATAATTCTTTATTGGGTTAAGATGAAATCTTAACAATAGAGTTTTTCCCTTAAAGCCTCTGATATAATTAGATTTTGAAGGGTACAGAAGAGTACATAATTTTTTTTAAATGGTGCAATCATTTTGAATGTTAGAGGAAAATAAGTAGGTTCCATGTAGAAAAAGATATTGATGTTTGAGATAATTTAACGGAGTTACTAATATTACATCATTTTTAAAATATCATATACTTTTACACTCTTCCAAATCTAATTACTAATAAAATCAAGAAATTATAATTATGTGATAAAACGTGCGGAAACGTGACTTTAATGGGGACTGAAACTCTTGGTTTTATATCTGATATGGTCGCGCTTCTTATTATCAAGCAAAACCTAGTTCGGGAAGATGATGACCTAAATGTCTAAAGGATGAAGAAATAACTTCGTGAAGAGGAATGGGTAAAAAGTAGTCGAACCTGTTTTTCCCCCCAATCACATTTCAATTAATGTGTGTCGGTCACATTGCATGTCGATACATATAAAAGAAAGAAAGAAACAAGTGCGTCACGTCATGTGCCGGTGAGGTAACTTTGCAACCGATAGTGGCAAGGACATATATAAAATAGTGATATGACATAAATTGTTTTTTTGCCAATGATATGACATAAATCAAATCTATTCAAATTATATAATGGTGTTTGAAGAAGCGGTGGAAAAGTACTTTTACTGTTTATAAGGTAAATATATGGAGGAGATTATCTTATTTTACATAAAAACACTGTTAAATGTATTTTTATGTGTTTAGAAACTTTTTCAAACACCCTCAATGTGTCGGTCACAAGTGATACGATGAGCTGTAAAAATCTAATTCTTGAGATATTTTATGTCCTTGCCAACCTCGGTAACACACACTCTTCTAAAGTTTAATACACCAAACATGTCTAAGGGGGAAAAATTATTGTTCCCAGACAAATCATGAAGTTACGATGCTGCGATAAAACATGTCGAAACTTTTAAAGGGGACTGAAACACTTGGTTTTGATGAATTCGTCCATTGAAGAATAATTTTTGTTGAGTTTTAAAAAATAAATTTTAGGAGAATAACTTTTACTGATTTTGAGAAAACATAAATTTTAAAATGTAATTATATATATGTTTAAAATTTATGACTTCATCACATTTAATGTATTGTGTAGTCTATCGTGCTTATTACTTCCACTTATACACTTTTTAGTATCTCTGCAACGTGTCTCTGGAAAAAGAATTGAACAAAACAAAAAGGGTAAACAACACATTATTCTTACAATTACAGCCAAACAAAAAAAATTGCAAGAATGAAAACTTGAACAGGTCCAATTGCGAGGGTTATAATCTTCAAGTGATTATTGAAAAAAAAATTAGCTAGGAAAATATAATTCTTAGATATTGATAAAAAAAGAGATGGGTTGTTATAGTTCTTGTCTTGTGGGTCTCCCACTAAACATGTTATTGTCTACCTATTGTTTTTTTTTCTTGACAATTCAATAACGAGGACTACTGCTTTTTTCTTGTAAAACCACGACCCTTCTCTTTTGGGTAATGCTGAGAAAATGGGTTCAGCCCACGGGTTAAGCCCGTCAACCCGCAGGCTGAGGGCGGGTGGCAGCCTGCATGAAAACGGGTCAAATAGGTTGAACCCGTTTGACCCGCGGGCTAGGGCGCTTTTTTATTTTTTTTATTTAAATTTTTTAAAAAATTAAATCTTTTATAGTTTTAATAGGAAGATGATGGTGTTTCAAACTTTCAATAGCTTCAAATATTATTTAAAACCTTATTCTTTCATCTTAAATGCATACTTACTTTGGCGATTGTTGATTATGTATTATGTTTTTGTATTGTAAACATTGTTGATTATATTTTTTTTAGAAATGTATTGTATTTTTCTTCTGAAAAATCAAATAGACTTGATAAATTTTATGTAAATTTGTTGTATTATTTTTTTAAAAAGAAAAATTTAATAAAATAATAATAAATAAAATTTAAAAATAGAAAAAAAATAAAAAAAGTGGCGGGCTGACGGGTTGGCTAAACGGGCGGCAGCCCGTATAAAAACGGGCCAAAAGCCCGCGGGTCGACGGGCTCAACCCGTTTCCCAACACTACCTTTGGGATAGCCACACTTCATTAAGGGATAGGAATGAAAGAAGGGGAGACAAGAAGCTATTCATACTTTTTTGAAAAATTTATTGGGAGGTCCCAAATAAGGGATTTATTTAATGAATGGTACAAAAAACAATATGTATTCTGAACTTAAGTTTTGAAACCAAAACTAGATTCTAGAATTGGTTGCCAAAGAAGCCCTTAAGTAACAATAACTTATCTATCTACATTTCACCATTGTGGGGAAAGTGTCAAAATCTTACAGTGTTCATCATTTCCAACAGCAACATTTCTGGCAGCATACCTCAAGAAGTAGGAGAGGCAACCAACCTTGGGGAAATCAATGTTTCATCAAATCACTTGGTAGGAAAAATTCCAAAAGAATTAGGGAAGATGATCTCATTGACCAGACTCTCTGAGTCATAATCAATTGTCAGGCATAATTCCTGTAGAAATAGGATCTTTGGATCGACTTGAGGTATTAGAGTTGGCAGCAAATAATCTCATTAGCCCAATACCTAGAGAGTTTGGAGGCTTGCGCAAGCTATGGTTCTTGAACTTGAGAAAAAATAAATTCAGTGAAAGCATTCCATCTATATTTGGTCAATTACAAGCCCTACGAGTTCTTGAACTTAGCGAGGATATGTTCAAAGGAAGAATACCGGCAACACTTGGAACATTAAAGATGTTGGAAATTTTGAACCTTTCACATAATAACATCTACGGTACCATTCCATCCAATTTTGATGACATGTCAAGCTTGATATCTATTGATATATTATACAATCATCTTGAGAGACCTTTTCCGAGCATCCGTGCCTTTGAAAAACATTCCATATGAGGTAGTAAGGAACAACGGCAGTTTATGTAGTAATGTTACTGGCTTAGAGCTTTGCAATAAACATAGCAATAATCTACAAGGTCGTATGAACAAAAAAGTAAAGATATTAGTGTCATTGCTTGTTTTTTTGTGTGACTCTAATGCTAGTAGTAGGTGGAATTTCCTATATTTTGATTCAAAAATCAAAGAAAACAAATAATTAAAATGGATAAGCACAAGGTCAAAATCTTTTCTGCATGGGGTGTTTTGATAGAGAAATGTTGCATCAAAAAGTTGTTGAGGCTACAGAGGATTTCGATAACAAATATCTTGTTTGAGTAGGAGGACAAGGAAGTGTTTACAGGGCTGAGTTACTTCCAGGTCAAATTTTTTGCCGTGAAAAAGCTTCATTCAAATTCAAATGCAAATTTCTCCAATATCAAAGCATACATAAGTGAAATTCAAGAACTAATAGACATCAAACATCGTAATGTAGTAAAGTTGCTTGGATATTTTTCAAGCCTGCAAATCTTTTTCTTTAGTCTATGAGTTCCTAAAAGGTGGTAGCTTGGATAAGATTTTCAAAAGTGACGAGCAAGCATCTAAACTTGATTGGGATAAGAGGGCAAATGTTGTTAAAGGTGTTGCTAATGCATTGTTCCATATGCATCATGGGCTCTCATGTCCCATAGTTCATCGTGACGTATCAAGCAAGAACATTATGTTAGATCCAGAATATCAAGAAGCTCATATCATTGATTTTGAAATATCAACAACATGACCTCATTTGTTGGCACCCATGGTTATGCTGCTCCAGGTATGGCCTCCTTTCCTAGTAGCAAAAAATCATTGTTATTATTCTATGCAATGCAATATAACCATTCTCATAGTTTCACATGTTTGATAAAAAGATTGCTTTTACAAGGTAAGCGAATGAGAAATGTGATATTTACAGTTTTAGTATTCTCATATTAGAAATTCTAATGGGAAGACATCCATGAGAATCTATATGCTCTTTGACAGAGACTCCAACATCTTATGATTTTCCACTTAAGAATTTGTTGGATCAATGACTTCCTCCACCCTCAAACCAAGTTGTTAAGGAGGTAATGCTGATTGCAAAAATTGCACTTGCTTGCTTGAACGAAGATCCTCGATGCCGACCAACCATGGAACAAGTAATCTTCGGAACTTGTGAGGCCTAAATCTCATTCGGTGAGCGAGTTTGACAACATCACTCTTAGACAACTCATTGAAGCTTAGCCTTCTTCCATAATTACTTTGCTTATCTTTTGTATTTGCCGTTGAATGTGTGATCTTGTATGACCCGTAGTCGTCTGTGATCTTTATCATGCAAGTGTTATTGGCTTGATTAAGAATAAAGTTACTACCAATTATTGATCTCCTTAAAAAAATGATCCATAAATGTGCTATCCACGTAATATATACTAGCTATAGATTGACTATAATTTATATATATATTAATTATAGATTGACTATAATATATATATATATATATTCTATCTTAATATTAACAAACTTAGTTTTTAAGTTTTAAAAAAATAAGTTAAAATGAAATAGTTAGATATATAAATTTTATATTTTATACTCATAGATATATAAATTTTATATTTTATACTGATACAATGACTTATTAAAGAGCATTTTTACATACAATGAGTAATATGGATCACATTTTTCAGACTTCATATAATTTTTTTTAAACATAGATGTCCTTCTACCAGAAACAATCATGTTTAAAGCATTATCGGATGCTAAATAAGAGTACATCCCCTAACAAAAATTTGAACTTTAGTTCATCATGTTAGGATGATTAATCCCTTTTGATAAATTTAACCTTCACATATTTATAATGATGAGCAGTTTAACTAATTGTCCATAACGAAGCTTAATGCTCTAATGGATTAGTGGGCTTAGTTTCCTCCTCCTGTTAGGGAAAAAAAATACGACGGAAGAGGTTTGGGCAACAATTTTGATTAAAGGATTATGACCCAATCCTAAAATTAATTTTCCTTGAAAGCTCTAGGATGGATTATGATTTTTTAACGTTAATATAATATTTTATCTCTCAAATTTACCTTCATTTTGATTTCAATATCTCAAATTTTAAAAAATAGATTTAATCCTTCAAAAGGTAAAAAGTTCCATATCATTATTAAATTATATAGATAAATATTGTAAATAAAATGAAATTTCATGCATAAAAGGACCGATTTTAAACTTGAGTGATTAAAATCAAACTGATGGTAAATTTGAGAGTAGATTATGTGCTTGTTTGGTAAAGCTTAATTTTTCTTCAAAAATACGTTCAACAGTGTTTTTCCGTAAAACAAAATAATCTCCTCCATATATTTACTTCGATTTGTGTAAAAATACTTTCTCTACCGCATTCCCAAACGGACACTGTTTCAACACTTTGTTTCAAACAAACTACTTGGTACTCGAGAGCGATCACATTGGGCAGGAAAGGACGACGAAACTTTTTTCTACAATCCCCACGATGGTCGGCACAAACCACCCTCCACTCGGCCACTACAGTCTCTCTTCCGTAAATTAATTCCCTTCAAGTTTTTAGGGATTCAGTTTCTACAGCTTCATCTTCGGTTTTTCATTGGGATTCTTCTGGGTTTGTTACGTGTCATTACCAGGGTTTCTCTTGAATTTCAAAACTCACTGGCGATTTCTTTATTCTTTCCTTCGATTCTCAATAATCTCCCTTGATTCTCTAATCATGATGCTTGTAGCATCTAAAAAAAATTTGACCATAGCTTTGTATGGTATAACTTAGGCTATGAGAAATTATTTACAAATTGATATGCCTCAGATAGATTATCAGGCTAAATTCTATTCTTGGAATTTATTTCCTATTTTTTGAAAAACTTCTAGAAAAGAAGTACATAAGAGATATAACTTTATGCCCAAAAATTCTTGATGAATCGTTTATGATTAGGGAGTCAAATTGAGAAATAAAATCTCTATTTGATAAGAAGGAATTAAATTAGGAAATTTAAGGATTTTTATTGAGCAGCTCAGCATTTGAAAGTCGGAGTAAAATGAAATAGTCTCTTTTATGTATTTATTTTGTTTTAGATGAAAATATTTATTAACCGCCTTTTAAAGTGTCATTGTTATGGAAAAAAGATCAGGGGGCAAACAAATGATTACTAGAATGTAAGAAAAGCGTTTTTTTCCCTCTTCTTTCTTAACCCATTGGTTTCTCCTCTCTCATTTCTTTTTTTTTTTTTTTGGTGAAAAACTCCTCTCTCATTTCTGTAAATACGAAACAGAGAGTTCGAGAGTGAGAACAAGAAGGTGAAGGTCCAGAGCAGTCGGAAGTCGAGAGCATCTCCGGAGAAGGAAGGCCAAAACTCCGCATGCAACCATGGATTCTAGGTAAGGTGAGCCTTTTAAACCTCATTAAACTCTCACAATTCTCAATCTCTGTCATTTGGGGTTAAAAGGGAGTGACCGAAACTGGATTTTTGAGGAAGAAATAACTGATTAATCGCCCACATGTACAACATTAAAACTCCCTTGAACCTATTTGAGCTCTGCATGTGGTTTATTGGGTTTGTTTCGGGATGAACGAACCTGTACCTTGCTGTTTGGTCTGTGTGCCCTCCGATTCTCAGATATCAAGGCTGAAGAAAGTAGAATTTGTCTAATAGATTATGAAATTAGTGGGTATATCGGTGTGTAGATGCCTATTTTGTGGCTGTATACTGATTTTGATATGAAAGGAGCAAGGTCCGATTGAGTAGCTCCTTATTATAAAGGAGTTGTATTCTTTTTTCATATTTTAGATAAGAATGCATGAAGTTTTGATGACTAAAGCATACATAAAGGTTTTTAAATGATTATTTCAATGTTGCTATTGAAGCTGGAAAATTTCCAGATTTTATGAGAATGCTGTTTTAATATTAAAAGGAGTTAAATGGACCAAGCGTTGATGAAATATTATATACAAGTGTGGTTTTGATGTATGAAGACAAGTGCCGGTTGGGCTAAACGTTTAGAAGGTTGAATTTATGGAAATGCCCACTGTTTTAAGGTGCTTTAATATGAACTAGTGAATTAAACTTCTAAACCTCACTTGAGATGTGTTTAAAGGCCCCTAAGATGTGATTAATGATAAAAGAATCAAGATTCATGATTTTCTTTCTCTTGCTCTGTTTTGATAAAGGGGAAAGGCCAGATTATAGAGCTTTGTTGTTGTTGTTGTTGTTACTTGTTGGTTTTTTTTTTGGCCGAGAGTTGCTTGTTGGTTTTAATTGTGGTATATTTGAGGAATGAAATTGCCACTGATTTTGTAAAGGTATGGTTGAGGAATAGCTACTAGTAAGTGTAATTGAAATCTGATTTGGATGATATAAACCAATAAGTATTAGGAAATTGGTCTAAGTTACAGTTTTAGGACACTGGCTTTATCTAAGCTAAAACAAAAGCTAATGACTTCCTTTGTCCATGAAATTTGGTGAGCACTCAATACAATACACCTCGTAAGCTTTAAGATGGGTTCTAGAACATATTAGATTGATGCATGTCTGAAAAGTTATCAAGTTTTTAAAGATTCATGCAGAAAGCTGGAAGGAATGCATTTTTCCAAATAAATAGAAAGCCTTTTCGCTAGTTTTTGTGCAGCAATGCTTAAGATATGATGCTAAAACTTATTTTTCCTTTATAGGATGGAAAGAGCTTTGAGTAGAGCTTTGGATCACTGCAATTGAAATTCTCTAAATTAAGTTATGGGGTTTTGGAAAGTTTTGGAATATTGCTAAATGATTTATTATAAAAGATAACAATTGAATTGAAATTCCCCTTTCCTAATACTTGGACAAAAAATTCCCAATTGTTGAATTCTCTAAAAGGGAATAAAAGAAATACAATTAGGTATCAGTGACACAGTTAGAGAGTCACCAAAAAAGGGTAGAATTTGGGAATACGAATAAGAATTCAATTCTATTGAAGTTTCCTAGAAGTAATGATATATCTTTATATGTATAATAACATCTAGAACTTGACACTTTCCTAAGCCCACTAAGGAAAATGAGGATGAAGGAAATCCGAAGAAGGTAAAATGGAAGAAGAAATATTAGGTAGAAACCCTTTTTAACTTATTCTTATATATTTAATTCTGCATGTTTGTTTGTGCCATATTGGTTATGCATGTTGTGTCATGCTGATGGATCAGTTCTGCGGAAGAACAATTGTATTCTCTTAACAGATCAGTACTTAGAAAAAGAGTACGGATGTTAGCTTTGCAGAATAGCTAATTCTGAAAAGGGACAATTGTTCAAAGGCTCAGTGGTTGAGGGGTACTCAGATAAGAGTGCATGATTGCTTGTTATGCAATGTGATATTTGTCTATGGCCATGGCTAAGTATGGTTTGATTTATATATGTGCATATATATCTTTAAGTATGCACAGTACTTGTGGGATTGTAAAAGTCCTCTTTAAAGAGGAAGACGGAATCCTTATAGGACTATAGATGAGTGACATCAACGAGTATGGCCATTTGTGGTGACTAGCTTATAATATTATATTTATAAGCATGATTTTACGTAATAGCGTGAACATGGGTTGAAAAGATTAAATATGCTAACCCAGTGGTTCCAGGATCAAACCTGGCTCAGTGGAGTTATTATGCATGATTATGAGAGAATGTTAAAAAGTTTAAATTTTTTGAGAAAATCCCATCCCAACTATAAAAGAGAGAACCTTTATGTTAAGGGGAAGGATTAATTAGTAATGAGAAGGGTGTTATACTGCTGACTGCTCTTCCTCCGGTAGGGTTCGGTTTTGTCTCTTCTGTTAATTTGTGCTGAATTGATGGAATTTTTTTTTATCTCCATATGTGCTTGTGAGATGAAGCTTGAATTTTTCTGACCATACTTGCCTTTTGGTTTGTTTGTTCGGGTTGTTCTCAGTCATACATGAAGTCTATTATCTCTTGTTTTTATTTAGGAATTGCCTTTCTCTGCCTTGCCTTTCTCCTTATCTACCTTGTGCTTTGGATTTTTGTTTTATTTGCCATTCCTTTTGAGTAGGCATATTCTGTACATTTTTTTTTACTCAAGCCTTGATGCATATTTTACTGAAACCTGATGATCGGGTACTTAAAACATGGCCTGGTTTCAATAATTTTAGGGTTTCTTCACAGGTTCTGCTATGATTAAGATTGTGGTTCAAGATGTAAATTAGCAAATTCTGTTATCAGCTGTCCTTCTTCAACACAAAGTGGTTTCTCTCATTTCATGGGGTTAGTTTCCTTGATTTAATTTATAGACCCTTTATACAAAATTGATGTTGAAAACATTAAGAATCCCGATCCATGTGTGTGAAAGTACTCGGGTTTTGCTCAGAAACCATTCTTTTGCTATTTGCTCAACTGCAGTCAATACACATGGGAGTAATATAGTCTTGAACGGTAATGGGTCTGACAATGAGACTGAATGGGAGAGATTGCTTAAGCCTTTTGATCTTAAACAGCTTCGAAGGTCTCTTAATCGAATTAGTCCTGTTCAGCTTTGCAAATTGCTGGAGCTCCCACTTGACATACCCACGTCAATGGAGATATTTGAATGGGCAGGTTCCCAGAGTGGATATTGTCATTCCTATGATGCATACTACATTTTATTTGATAAGCTTGGTGCAGCCAGTGAGTTTAAAATCATAGACAGGTTGTTATTGCAGATGAAAGAAGAAAGACTTGTCTTTAAAGAATCACTTTTTCTTTTGATTATGAAATACTATGGAAGAGCTGGATTGCCTGGGCAAGCTACAAAGCTTTTGTTAGATATGAAGAGTGTTTATTCATGTGAGCCTACTTTTAGGACATATAATGTTGTATTAGATATACTGGTTCCTGGAAATTGTCC
>JANTPZ010022363.1:0-13420 GCA_025593235.1 Vachellia pachyceras | reverse complement strand
AGTGGTATCAGAGCCAGCCCTGAGCTTTTGGGATGAAGCCGCACGCCGCACGCCCGCTGCACGCCCCTGTCGGCGGGGAGAGAGTAATGGGGAGAGGGTAACGGTGCGGGTGGACCCTCCGAACGCCGGCGAGGTTGCCGGTGGGCTCCCTCGGCGAGGTCGCTCGCGGAATGGCTGTGGGAGAATGTCACAAGTCCCACATCGGAGAGGCTCGGGAGGGTGCTGGGCTATATAAACGGGTGCGCTGCACACTCTCACAAGACGTCTTTTGGGGGAGAGGGTAATGGCCCCGTGACACCAAGCACACAGTTACCGCCGAGGAACTGTCCCCTCCACGTGTCAATAACCGCAGGAATTAAGGTATAGATGAGTCAAAATTTCAAAGACCAAAAGATTTATTTTACCAAATAAAAATTAGAGAAATTTAGTCTAAGCAAATTATTTAAGGAATGTTTCCATTGAAAAAAATATTTAATGAGAGGTCTCATTGACAGCATGATGTGTTGTCAACACAGCGCATGATGTTAATAAAAGGACATCATGTTGTCAATTGAGACCTCTCATTAAATATTTTCCTCCATGGCACCGTTCCTTAAATAACTTTTTATTTGGGACCTATAACTAAATTTCCCTCAAAATTAGATTATAAATTAGTCCCTTAATTCAATTATAAACCATCTTTATATTGTAACCACTCCCACTATAATTTGACCTCGACTTATAATATTCATCCAAATTTTACTTGCCTCAGCACTGCCAATCATAATTCGCATTGGAATTGAAGCATTCAAGCCAAGAGTGTTAAAAATTTTGAATTATTATGAAGAATACCCTGTCTGGAAAAAAACGAGGACTGGATTAAAATATTCATACGAATGGAAGGACAGAATTTGCCAGAGCGAAACTCATTTAATCAAAAAAGACTAAAAAAAAGTAATTGCCGTCACATCATAATATCGTACACCTCCCTCACTTCCAAACAAAACTTTTGTCCAAGATGGTGCCAATGGCAGTTAAAGTCACAGTGGGTCGCATCTTCCCTCACCCTCTTCCTCTCTTCCTTCTGATACCTCTCTAGTTCCGTCCTTCTCTCTTTCCGATTCTGTCGCCGTTCAATTTCAGGTATTTTTGTCTCAGTTTTCTTTTTCTCTTTCATCAACGATCCGATGCGGATTCAGTTCTCTCTCTACAGATTTAATCTGCTCCACCATTTCACTTTTCTTTCTTCCATTTTTCTGTATTTTCCATGCAGGTCTTATTCATACACATGGATGCATGCGACATGCAAGTATCATACTTACTTTCCTGCTATCTTCAATTGCATCAGCTTCCCAGATCAGTGATTATTATTCTCGCGGTCACAATGTCAATAGTGATTTCGTTTTTCTGTTTAATCAATTTCATATGTGTATATTCTGTTAGAATGCCTTCTAATTTCGTTATTCTTAATTAGTGCTATTTGATAGAAACTGAGAATTGATCACCGGTTGCCGAAGTTGATAGAAACTGAGAATTGATCTCCGGTTGCCGAAGTTCAATTTGTGCATGTTTCAAGATCAATAATGCTAGTTTCAGAGACAGAAACGGTCGCTTCCGAAAAGAGCCATACCCAACAGTTGGCTCCTTCGTCTCTATCCCTGCCTCTTCCGCAATTGCAGCATGAATCGCCGGTTAAAGAAACCTTGATTTCTTCACCGACCAGTCATCAAGATTCAATACTCTCTCTCAACCTTGACGAAATCCAAATCAAGAGCGGAAGGATGTTTGGCTCAATGAGCATGGACGAATTCCTAGCCAACATTTGGAATTCCGACGGTAACCAGGTCGATTTACAACCGCCGCCCCCTGCCAGTGAAGAATTGCCTATTCAGAACCAAAACGCAGGTGCAGGAACAGAACCCGTTATCTTCCAACAGGACTCACTGTCTGTTCCTCCTCCGATTTGCAAGAAAACCGTGGATGAGGTTTGGTCTGAGATCCACAAAGATCACCGGCCACAACAAAATGAAGAAGCTAATGACGAAATTAGCGGCCGTGAGAGCCTCAAAAGGCGACGAACACTTGGGGAAATGACTCTGGAGGATTTCCTGATAAAAGCTGGGGTAGTGCAAGAATCATCTTTACCGTCATTTATAAATTCTTCTGGGCCTCAACAACCATCGTCATCGTTGCCATTTCAGATCCAAACTGGGAATATGGCAACGAGGATGGAATTTTCTACTCAACAAAATGTCGGAGGCTGTTCATCAGGAAATGGAACTGCAACAACATACCGAGTGTTGTCTCAGAGTCATAGCTTAGCAGGAAAAGACCTCGCTACTAGTAATGCTGCTGAGAAATGTCGAACATCGGGAGAGTCAACTAGGAATGGTAGCAAGAAGAGAATAACTGATGGGCCTCCTGAAGCAGTGGTGGAGAGAAGGCAGCGCAGGATGTTGAAGAATCGAGAATCGGCAGCACGTTCTCGAGCAAGAAGACAGGTTTTGTACTCATCTTAATCTACTCTTGTATCTGTGTTATAAGAAACAACTGATCGGAGCCTCTTTGAGAAATCGGCTCGTTTTACTGTTCGGAAAAGCCTCGAATGCTAATTGTGAATTACGGGTAAGAACCTTGTTTTTGCGGATATCTGTATATCCATTAGAGGAATGAGGGTACAGGAGTAGACTTTCTACCAAAATTAGAATTTAAGCATTACCTCATAACTAACTATTCATGATTGACATTTGATTTATATATTATTTTCAGACTGATTTTATCAAACAAAATTTCTGGTTAATCTCTCTTTGGCCTTTTGGTGTCCTTCCGATTAGAATATCTATTTCTTATTGTAGGCATACACCGTGGAGTTGGAAGCAGGTCTGAGTCAGCTAAGACAAGAAAACGAAAAGTTGAAAGAAATTCTGGTACAGTAGACCTTTGACCGCAATTATATATTCATGATGATAAATAATGTTGTCTAACGTTTTAACATCTGTATTTTCCATAATCCGGAATAGGCTGAAGCTGAGCGGAAGAGAAAGCAAGAGGTAAGAGTGAACAACCTTAATTTTTTGCCCTTAATCTGAATATGTAAGCCAGAAAGTGATACTGAAACATGATGGATGCGATGTTTTGATCTTGTGCTGTGATGTATAGATAATGAGGAAGAAGCATGCAACAAAGGCTCAGCAAAGAACAGAGAAGTTTAGGGCTATAAGGAGGACAGTGAGCGCAGACTGGTGAAGACAGTTAGCACATGCACATATATATATATATATATGATGGAAGTGATGCTTCTGTGATGTATGCATGCATGCATGCAGCAACGAACGAGCCTCTGTTGCTATTATCAAGGCTCCTTCTTGGCTACTGGTTTCATGCATTCTAAATTATGTTCGTAGGAGACAGAGACAATGAGACATTAATCATATATACATATATTGTATGTATATAAAAGCTTCCAAGCTTTTTAATTATTGCGTATTTTACGCGACTGTATGTGTCCATATGATATATATATATATATATATATATATAGCGTGACTCTGTCTAGGCTATTGAAGCAATAATTTTATATGTGCATAGGTGTTTTTTTAAATTCATACAACAAATTATTATTAAGTTTTCATGGAAAATTTAAGTATATGAACTTTGTTGATCTTAGCATTGATGGGTTTTCTAGCCATATTCTTTGAAAGTAAAGTTGTATGTATCAGACTAAGGTCCGAGAATTTGAAATTACTAAAGAATACTGTATGAATATATTTGAAAAATGGAAATTATTAAGCATAAAATAAAAAACCAATCAATTAAAGAGCGAACTTCATAATTATCACCACTATAAATATGTCATCTACCTAACTAAAAGCCATATTGTATGCAACATGTATACGATGTTTGACTTCTAAATATTTCAACAGAAGATTATTTTGATCAGTCAACTTTTACGTCAATAAGAGTAAATCTGAGATATCATCTATTATAAATCTCCCAGACATTAAAATTATAAAACAATTCATCTCTTTAGTATACCATATTCTGGTGTTATGGCTATTATTAGATGTGGAACAGGCCAGACGGTTTGTGTCCTTGGCCTGTTCAAGCCAGGCCTCTACAGTCGCGGGATCCTTAGGAATCCTATTTTACTAAGCAAACCAGGTTTAAACTCAATGAAAAGTTTGTTTGGTCTATCAGGCTACCTTGAACCTTTTTTTTTTTTTTTTGTAAAGAAATTATATGCACAAAAGTGTAGAGGAGAGGTTTCGAACCTGCAACGCGTTATTTGAAAAGCCTCATCACAATGAGTTTTTCTATCAACTATTATACATTTTTATAATTTTAAAGTTACTTTACTTCTTCATGACACGATTTTTATTAATTAATTATTCTATATTTCAACAATGGTTGTTTACATCTGTGAAACTCTTTACTCCTTAGCCGTCGACCTTAATCCATCGCCTTCCACTCCATTGTCTTCGTCATAACTCAGCCGTCGCCTACCACTCCATATATCGTCTTCGTCCACTGCCCCTACATTCTATCGTCTTCATCCATCGCCTTCCACTCTGTTGTCTTCGTCACAACTCACAACTCACAAGGGATTGTTGGAGGAGTTGTCAACGGTAGCAGTGGTAACCGATGAAACCTACTCTAGTCGACGGAAGGTAAGCTTTTAGTTACCGGGAAGGGTGATTTTGCTTTGGGTCCATCCCAAAATCTGGTTGTGCAAATGTATTCAACCTTAAATTTATTTACTATGGTGTTTTGGGTCCATTCCAAAACGTCACTGTCTGATTCGGCTTTAGACCCATTTGGGAAAAATACTTTTATATAAGTTCAGGTAAATATACGAAGCAGATTATATGTTTGTTTGGAACTTCGATCCCTCAACGGTTCACGCAACTCAAAACGAAACCATCTCAAAATCTATAAAATCCATATTGAAATCTATAAAAACCATTTTGAAATCTGAAAAACTATCTAGAAATCCGTAAACTCATTTCTCTCAATGGAATTCCTTTCTCCCGACGAAGTTTCCAAACACACACTATATCATTTTACGACTCGTCTAGGGAGGATGCATACCAATGGTTCTTCAGATTTGGCATTATGGGGAAACGTGGAGTCTGGTTTTGCTACTATCAGTGAGGAGAATGTGTCATTTTTGAAGGAACAGGTAGCTAACAAGTTAATTTTATTTTTAATTCTCAATATGCTAACCATTGTCTAACATACTTCTCTGTTTTTTTGGTGAAACATTGTCTAACATACTTCTTGTTTGGTTTTTGGTTGCGAAGCAGATGACTGTTTCCGAGGAACTTGATAAAACTTTGGGTTTATTTGGAACAACGTTTTCAAAAGGTAAATACACGTTCAACCATCTTTTTCGGTAAAACGAGGTAATCTCCTCTATATATTTACTTCGACTTATGTAAAAGTACTTTTCTACCGCTTTTCCAAACGGGTATTTATCTTATACGCTCAGCATTGAGCCGTTGACCACAATACAGTAATACTAGTAGCTTTCTCATTCACATCGCTTATAAAAAAAGGTTAATGTGTATATCTGTTTTAGGAATTTCATACCTGCTATTGAATTTATCTTAATTCTGACAAATTCCTTAGCACCTATAAACGAGATAAATTATTTCTAGATTGTTTATCAAGTATAAAGTCAATATTTTTCAAGATGATTAAGGGTAAAGGTTTAAAAACGTCTTTTATCTTTTGCAAAAAAAACTATCAGTAACATAAAAAAATGTTAGGTGCATTATGCATAAACACACATGAATATTATGCCCCACCGTTAAATATGTCTATGTTCACCGTTAAGTATACTAGGATGACCGAAGGACGCTGACATGGAGCCTAATGTGGAATCTCTTCTTTCTCTTCCTCTTTTCTTACTTTCCCTTCCATACGCCATCGTACTCATTCAGCCTCAGCAACCCACGACAGCAATGCTGACCTCCAACGCAGCAATAACCCATGACGGCTGCGAGCTCCGATCTAGTGTCGTGGGTTGGGAAACATTTGCATTAGTCACAGCCAATTCGTGCTTCTCCCCGCCAGAAAGCTTTTCATTTTCTAGTTTATGCACATTCTTAAATGTTAAATTGCTATTTGTGGTTGGTGTTTTAAGGACTTGAAAGGATGGAGAAGCTTTGCTATAGGGGCAATCACTTGACGACAGCCAAGCAGTGGAAGTATGAGAAAGCGTGGGTGTCACTTGGGTTTAAGGTTTGACAAAGAGAGTGGGGACTTGTACATTGCCGCCTCATGCTTCGGCCTTTTGGTGGTTGCACTGGACGGAGGAATTGCTACTCCTCTGGCAATCCATGTTGAAGAAAAGCCCATTCTCTTCGCCAATGACATTGACATCCATAGCAATGGATCCATCTTTTTCACAGACACCAGGGATGATACAACAGAGTGTAAGCATTTCTCAATTTCTCATTGGTACAAACCACGGTGACCTCCAACACAGAAACCCACGACAGCAGCAACCTCCATCTTGCAACTCACTTAACATCCCTTGTCTGTACCAATCAGTGGCCAGTGGTTGCGGCCTGTCCGATAACATCCCTCACGGGGAGGTTTCCAGATTCTTCTTCCTCCATCCCCACCAGTGGTCGCGTCGGGTCCAACCCACCACCTTGTATCCTCACCTTGTCTTGCCGGATCTACGTACTGCTCTAGCTGTTGCCGCTGTTGTTGCACAGGGGAGATGGAGAAGACAAAGGCTTGGTGCATTGTTGGAGGAAGAAGCGAAGGAGACGGAAGTCGTTCTATCACTGCTGCCAGGTAGGGGTTTGGATCTTGCCGGTGGATTTGGTTAAAAGAAAGAAGATCTCGCCAATGTAGACCAAGGTTGTTGGTCGTCGACAGTAGTGGGAAGGTAGAAGAAGCGAGTGTGAAAACACTGGGAAGAAGCCAGTGTAAAAATGGGTAAAGATATCCACATCATTCAATCAGAAGAACCAAGCTGGAGTACAACTGGACAAAATAGTGGGCCCACAACTCAAAATAGACAGCCATTTAACAAATTTAATGGGAATAGCATTTTAGAATCTTAAATTTATTTATGATACCATCAGCTCTTTTTGAAAAAGATAAAGGATGTTTTTTGACCTTTACTCTTGGTGTAATGAACAATGAAGCTACTCATGCTGAGAGGAAAGACAGATAAGCTGCTGTGATGGAGAAGAAGCTAAGGCTTATGCTTTAAGTGGAAAATGTAATGGGGAAATTCTGGATATTGGCACTCGTTTATTCAAATTACTCCGTTCTGCAGTGATTTCAGAAGATGGAAGTGAAGAATTATACCCCCGCATTGAAGCAATAATGGCTGTATCTCAAAAGTGTGCGAGAGATGATTTTCATCTGTAATCCATTTGATGAAACGAATTTTGAAGTAAGGCCAGAGCTGATTCTCCAAATTCCGAACTGCCCTTTGGACAGGCTTACTTGCAATAAGAGTACTATTGCATCCATCCCATTTAGGTACTCAAACACATTCAATTCTTTGCAAAAGAACTAATTGTGGCGGGACGAAGAATTTTCTCCATTCTGATTTCACATATAACTGTGTGTTAACTCTTTAATTTTAATTATATTTTAGATATATTTAAAGAGTTGTTGGTACAATTTTAGTAGGATCACAGTAAATTAAACACGTTAGAATGATCTTGATCAAGTGGCAGTGGCTTCCCTATGGATAACGATGCTGGCTTGGATCCAGAAATATTGGTAGGCTTTCATTTCAAGCATTGGATTACTATATATATATATATATATATGGATAATTATGATAACACTAGTCCACTCACTTCTGCCTGAATAGAATTATACTTGGTTGGCGCAAGTTGGAACCTTCTTTCAGCATTGTGGCGGAAAATTGTACATAAGCGATACTCTTGAGACACACTACACTGGTTGGGAAGCAAAAAAGATACTAAATTCGAATGTTGAGATCCTCCAACACGACTTGCTTGTTTGGAAACTTATTTTCTCCAACGGTATACGTAAGTCAAGATAAAACTATCTCGAAATCTGTAAAAATATTTCGAAATTAATAAAAAACATCTCAAAATCTGTAAAATCATCTTGAAAGTTGTAACTCCTTTCTTACAATGGAGTTCCTAAACACACACTAACTGACCTCGAATTAGTTCTGATCTCCCAACGTGGGCTGCTATTCCTATTCCTGTCCAAGTATGGCCTCTTATTGGGTGGCTAATCCCGCCCATTTAGTTGTCTTCATTTAATATGAAAATAAGTTTTAAAATAATAACTTTAAATTTGTAGTA
Organism: Vachellia pachyceras; assembly: GCA_025593235.1. Lineage (NCBI taxonomy): Eukaryota > Viridiplantae > Streptophyta > Magnoliopsida > Fabales > Fabaceae > Vachellia > Vachellia pachyceras. The sequence continues at coordinate 5,129 of JANTPZ010022363.1, read as the reverse complement.
CTTTCGTGTCGCATGTTGCTATTGCATTCCCAATGCATGAAAGATGTTGTTTGATACAATAGTTAATAACTAATTTATACATGTTAAAAAATTGATCATGTTACGTGTTGGTTCTCAAAAATATGAAATTAACATTCATGGGAAGCTTCCTTAATAGAAGCAATTAATAGGATATTTTAAAAAAATAATTATAAATTTATTTTTCTCTAAGCAGAGGTATCATTGTATTGAAAACAATTTTATTTAAGATATTATTAGCACTGCATGTAAGTGCATATATCATTAAACGAATATTCGAACATTGATTTACCTCATTGGTGAAATGTGTATACATTTAAAAGGTAAAATTGATTGAAGTCTTATATGTAGGCTTAAAGTGAATAAACCAAGGTATTAAAATCTGGACTGGACCCTGAACTAGTTGAGACAGTGGGTCAACAGTTAGATGGTTAGATCATGGTCTATCCATCAGACCGATTATATTAAAATAACATAATTTAACAAAAGTACTCATATTTAATTACAAGTTAGTATCATAATATTGAAATAAAAATGACACTAAATACGTAATATTTTGTTGCATATATGTCTCACACAACTGTTTGATTGTAGCAATAACAAAATACAACATTGACAATAAACATTTCTTACAATCATTCAAAAGCTACAAAATAATAAAATAATGAAATATTAAAATATAATCATTAATAATTAATGGTAGTTTGATTGGGTAATGCAAAAAATAAAGGTAAGGAATTATCAATATGATGATAAATTAAAGCAACAAATCCAATTGAAGTCAATATAAGTTCATTAAAACTAAAAATAAAAAATAATTTATTTTGAAATAAGCCTGACTCGGGTCACCACCAGTTTGCCTCGGATTAATACCGGTTTACCCCGAGTCAAACTGGTTCACAAGGGTCATAATTTCCCGGGGTGAGGACATGACTGGACTGATCAGGTGCTGGATCACTGGTTTCAGGGTCAATCCGGCTAATCCGATCCAGTTTTTTACTCATTGGAATAAAACCTTTTCAAACTCATATTTAGGATATGAGATTATATATATTTTTATTAAATAGATATAAAAATATTTCAATAATTAAAAATTAATATATTGTATGTTAGACGTATATTATTGCCCGAAATAATTTTTCTTAACACATCAAATACAACCAATTTCCCACAGAAAAACTTGATTGCACCCACATTCTCATTTAAAAAGTTCACAAACAACCAATTCCCCACAGAAAAAGGGGAAATTAAAAGTACCAAGCCCTCGCTGCCCTCTCACGTACTCGAAAGGGCACACAACAGAATAAATCGTCCCATCCTTAGCTTTCTGATGTCCCAAGAAGAAACTCTACAGACACACCCATCTTTAGAGTTTAAACTTTAAAGAGAGAAGCAAGCAAAAAAAGAGTATAGAGAGGGAGAATGTAGAAAAATAATAATTTAACCAATTTTATTATTCATATTACTCTATCCCCCGCTTACAAAGGTAACTAAGCTTGAAAGGATTTATATTTCTCTGTTTCCCCTCTCGTATATAGGAGGTAACCCTACAACTTGCTTTATTCATAGGGAAGCTATAGTGTCCCAAGGCTTCTTTAATTTGGGACCATTTACAGCTTCCTATTCCCAGGTTTGTTTAGCGGAGCGTTTGGAAAAGTCAAATGCTCATTTAACAGTGTTTTTCCGCAAAACGAGGTAATCTTCTTCACATATTTACTTCGACTTGCGTAAAAGTACTTCTCTACTACGTTGCCAAACAGACACAATATTTATATAAGAGAAAATGAAAAACAAAGAGCTAGATACCTACAACCAATAATCCCTCTGTAGTATAGTGATATGGAAATTCTTCTGTAGTAAATTGAATATCACAGATTCAATCTTACTTGTATTACCAGTGACTACTCTCTTTAAATTTTAAAAAAGTGCAGCTACTTCATAAAACCATAAGCAAGAGAATGAACTTTTCTGTTTTAATGTGATAAAGGAAAAGCATTTTGCCCACAAATTTAAAGACTTGAAAGAATCTCATCCCCATGCATGTGGTGACAAGAGCAGCATTACTCTTTATATCAGTAGTCTAATTAAAGGCACCTATGCACTAAACTGATATTAAACAACGACAGTGTCGTGTTGCTTTGTCGTCGTGCGTATCCTCCCTTGCATATATTCTCATAAAAAGCTAGAATGATTAATATAACACCCGGATCGTCACCGATATCCCTATCCTTCCCAATTATTTATATTCCTAATAATTCATAATGGATCCAAAAGTATTACACAATAACATAAAATAAGTTTTTTTAAAAAAACTAAAAGGTTAACTCGTGTTAAGCAAATATGTAAATGGTCATCTCGCTAGCTAGATTCAGCATTTGCAAGCAAATAATTAGATCATTGCAACTAATCATCATGAAGAAACGTGCTTTGTAACCAGGGGTGGACTTGTATATTAGTACTGCGTGATTTATTTTGAACCTACTCATTTGCTAATTTTGAACCCATTAAATTTTTGTTCAAATTCTTTTCAAAAGATATTAAGAATAAATCCTATTTATCTTCTCAAAAAATAATTTAGACCTTTGAATCAAGATCTTGAGTCTGCCACTGTTCGTAACTGAACCCTACTGTGACTGAATTATGTATTGATCTGGTAGTGTACATGCTTACGGATATAGAAACCACACACACACTTTTTTCTGTTATAATAGAGCAGGGCCATTTGCTCAAAAAAAAAAAAATAGAGCAGTGGCCAGCACGAACGAAATGAAGAGATTGGTTTATTCACTCATAATTATAATTTGACTTTGTATAACCATTTTAATATTACACTCGATCGCACTCGCAACCACTACATATAATGCAATGCATGTTGCAGCCACCTCTCTCTCTCTCTCTCTCTCCAGATCTCTCCATGCACAACATATCAATCCATATATAATTCATATGAAAATAAAGCGAGAAGGTTTCAGAAGAAAAAGAAGGCAATATATAAGGGATGGCGTCAATTTTATGATATACATATAAGTTGATGTCTACATAATTAATCTCAGCTCCTCGATCATGGATTTGTTTAAATTATATTGCACTTCTTTTTTAGCTGAAGTAGTAGCTTGCTCGTCAACCACAAAACGAAACTCGATCTACTTTTTCAAACATACATATAAAGAGTAGCAAAAGGGTGAATTCAGTGCAGAAAAAAGACGCAAAATATAGAAATACATACATATATGTGTGTGTGTGTGTGTGTGTGTGTTGGTTGTTGATGCTAATGCATGGTTCGTATATTATCAGAAACTGGAGAAATGATTCTGGGACGACTGATGAACCATTGGCATGTTCGTTGCTATTTGGTGGCATGTCTCATCGTTCATCAATGACCTGTTAGAATAATAATGCAATTATAAAATAATTAATATCATCCTCCATATTCTTTGAAACTGATACCGTGATGAAACAGTCTTTTGGGAAAGTAAAAACTGAATGAATTTTATTAATATGTAATTGAATATATATACATTGGACAACTGTACACCAATCACGATCAAACAGAATTTTTTAATTTAATAACAGAAAAGAGTTACACCGACACATATAAATGTATCAAATGCTATTTATTGACCTAACCCTAATTATTAAGAATGAGTATAGATAATTAAAAAGAGGTCTTACTCTCGTGGTCGTGATGCCCAAAGAGAACTAAGAGCTCGGAGACGACCATAGTACTCTCCGATCACAGTAAAACATCTTGCTGCTTGACGAACTGTTAGTAGTCGACACAATTGGTGAAGTGTTTGCTGTCTCAAATTATCAGCCTTCAGATTCATGAACACGCATGAATAATTCAATCATCAGTTCAAAATTCACCACATTAATTTCTAATAAGTCAACTAATTATTCATTTAGTTATTGTTATTTTTCCGTTTCTTTATTATATATATAAATGTAAGCAAAGTTCAATTATACCTTACACATGGATATCTATGAATTTGGACTGTTTCTCATGCATTATAGAGTGATGATAATTATTTTTTTATTTTTGTATACTCCTAGAAATAATTAATCAGTAACCATTTTTGGGGAATTTGACCTTTAGCACCTTGATATAGAAGTCCAAGTATAGCACATCACTTTCAACACCAACTTCTGATTAATATATTTCAAACTGAGAAAAAGAATGCAACTTTGATTTCAGTTTTTGAGCGACACCTAGCAGGGCAAAGCAATGTTATTTCATCCCGAATAAACAACAATATGTAATTCTTGCCACTCTAAATACGTAAGGATTCTGAGAAGAAAGGCATGCTATGTAGCAGAAATTGTATATATATTCACATTGTTGTTAGGGATATATACATGAACTATAAAGATTATTATATTACATGCATGGAATGAGCCTAGCCATGATGATTATCAAAGACCTTAAGACAGATAATCAACAAATGGGGATAGATATGTGTGATTGAAAAATTGTGTGTGTGTGTAGAGCTATTCAGGCGAGTAGTTAGTACAGTAGGCAAAATGGATATGAATATTAAGATATTCATGCGGTGCACAGTAGCTTGCACAAAGAATTGCGGCGCAAAACATGCATATAAAGTCAAGGAACGAACAAAAGACGAGCAAATGGCGCAGAAGCAAGAAAGCTACGTTTCCATTATCACTGTAATTACACTTGTCTTAATATCATATATAAACCCTCGGGAGTCTAAAGTCTAAAAGGGAAAGAACGATGGGGACGCAATGGATATTTTTGTGGGTGAAGGATTCAAACAGTGAAACATTGACACAGATATTACTTGATGCTGCTGAAAAAGAGATGTAGGCTTTGCTTTGAAGTCAAATATATAGTGTAGAAAAATGAAGCCGTACAGCTAGGTGTAGTAGAGTAGATAAGAGTAGTATAGCACCTGGCGAATAAAGGCTTCAAGATTAGAAAGCTTGGTCATAGCCACAAACATCTGGTGAACGCCGTCGACGGGGACGCCTCCGACAACGGTGTGAAGGAGAGATTGCTGAAGCTGGTCGAGTCCTTGACTCAGAGCCTCCTCCGCCTGCTGTGTCGACTGCCTCAGCTCACACATCCCCAATATTTGCTGCTCCGCCACCGG
>JANTPZ010022361.1:0-14878 GCA_025593235.1 Vachellia pachyceras | reverse complement strand
CTTGCCACAATTCTTCTCGTGAGTCCTCCAATCGCCTTTAACGGCGAAGGTTTTGGCGCATTTTCTGCAGACAAAAGGCTTAGAGCCATGCTTCCTCTTGAAGTGTGTTTGCAGGGTTCTGAAGTCCTTAAGAGGCTTGCCTCTTGGATGGTTTATGTTGTTCTTGCAGCCTTGAGCACAACAGTAACATGGCAGCCTCAACATTGCTGCTGGTTGTGTTCCTCGCAGTGATTCTGCTCCTTTCCTATACTCTGATCCGTGACCCCACATATGCATCTGCAGTATTACAATATAAAAGCCTCACATCGATTAATTAGGAAAAAGATTGAAGGTATACATGAAATGTTCAGGCAATCAGTGAAAATTATTTTGATAGAAAAACAACATGACAACTTGATGGGCTTAGCCGTCTTTATGATTCATATCACAGATTTTTTTTTTTTGAAAAAAACTATATGTATCCTAAAACGTCATGTGTTAATGCGATTCCCATCATGTGCACCCTATTGTCTATCAGACAATAATTCATTCCTTTGCGATGATAAACAAGAGGAAAGGAAGACCCTGGAATGATTATGCCAAGATTCATTATTACAATCTCCTAAAAAGTTTCGTTTTGTTGATTTCTTTTAAAGTTTTTCTAAAATATCTATTATTAGACAGGCGAATCATTTACAATGATGGCGTTTAAATGAGAAAATCTAAAGCAATTGATAGCGCCATAAATTATAGAGCCGATTTCTTTTCGCCATTTAAACAACGAAATCTGTCAACTGGAGGCTATAGTTTGCTAGAGATCTCTCTAAGATTAAGAATTAAGAGGATATAGCCCCTGAATTAAGAATCAAGGAACAGAATTTATTATGAAAATCTGGGTCATTATATTAGTTATTAGAATAAATCGCACTGATTATAATTACTTTCCCTCAAAGGGAGGCATCGAATAATGCTTGTGTCTGATCTTCCCTATCTTTCGGGGGATATGGAAGCACAGACTAATATATTTTTAACAAATAACCATAAAAACCACAAAAAAATTTCAATTTCCCTCTCTCAACTATGACGCTATTTTAGTATCTGTGTATATCTGTATAAACTTCATTTCATTAAGATTTTGGATATGAGAGATTGAGATTAAGAAAAGGAAAAAAAAAAACTAACCTGCAAGTTGTTATACCTATTGAAGGCCTTGCTGCATATGGAGCAAGTAAACTGCATCGGCCCAACAAGGATCTGTGCTGGAGTTGGTATCCAGAACCTTCTCTCTATGTTAGAATTCTTAGAGAACGCTTGAAAGCTTCTATTATTCATCACTTCTTCTCCTCTCTTATTCTTCTGATCATCATCAGCCTCAAAACTTTGATGTGTGTTAGGTAATCCTATGTGCAAAGCCACAGTCACTTGCTCATCTCCATCGTCCTTATTCTCTTCTTTAATTAATCCAAAAGTAGTATGTGCAAAACCTTCCTCTTTTGCGGGCTTTTCAGTTAAAACTGGCAAAAACTGAATGGTCTCCTGATGATGAATCACAGAAGAAAATGAAGGAGGAGGAGGAGGGGGAGCACATGAAGATGGTTTGAGCCATTCAAAGAAAGTTGGAGTGTGAAAGTTCATACTCTTGTCTGATACACTGCAATGTTCCCTCAAATCCATCTTCAGATTTTTTTGGAAATCGCAGAGGAAGAAAGAGTTCTTGGGTTACCTACTGAAATTGTCTCCTCAGAAAAGGGCCACACTGAATCAAGACCTGTAATTGGTGAGAATTATACCTGCACTGCATTTATAGGGTTTTGATTTATGAAAGATAGCTTGGGTCGTCATCTTCAGCTTTCCCTTTCTTATATAAACCAAAATAATATTTTAAATTTAAATACATATAGTTAATCCATACTGATTAACTCTATAATATAAATTAATGTATACTAATCAAAACTGAGCTGCTTAGAGTAAAAGTCCTATTTTAATTATACACGTATCAATGGAATTCTTGTGCCGATTTGACTATCATTACACAGGCTTTGATTTGAATCTTTTTAATGATATATATATGGGGAGGGGGAGTAAATGGTGGGGATAGGAAATGACGTGAAAAATGAGACTTGCTGATCACTGATTAATAGAAAAAGAATTGTCCCAAGAGAATAATTATATATATAACTACGTACTGGTTGTTGGCGAGAGCTATTAACAAGCTTACGTATACGAACGAAAGTTGACACAAAAATGCGCAAATTTCTCACATATTGACATTTAAGGAACTGATGATCGAACAGGAGAATGCAAACACAGAAGCATTTGGTCAATATACCTAAACGGAGAAAATTAAAGTAACCCAAACTCTCTCAAACAGTAGAATTAATAAGAACTAATTAGACGGAAAGTTGTACGTTTCCTGTTAGTTAAACTTGATTCCTCTAAGCTAAGTCAATAATTTAAGAAGAAAAGTGTACACCTGATCTGATTGATGATGGCTAGCTTCAACTTCAATTCTCATCAGTTCATCAATTTGTACGCGCTCCGAGAAACTTCCCAATTCCTCACATTAATTCAAAGAGAAACGGCCTAATTCCCCTTTAAAACTCCTCACCTTCTTTGGTCAATGAATTAATGGCACCATCTGTGAAACTTACTCACCTGATTACTACACTTGTTTAATGTGGCATGGTGCTATTTAATTATAACAAGCAATTAGAGGTGAGCTCAAATTTTTGTTATTAAATTCTCATTTTACTCTCATTTAGTTACTCGTATTAATATCATTACATTTATTCCACTCACTCACAATGTCTTCACACCTCACTTTCTACCGTTCACACATGTCTCTTTTTCTATACTTTTCTTCATCTCTATTATGTTCTCCCTTTGGTTACTTTAAGGGAAAAAAAATTAAATTATAGTTTTTACATATTTATCATCTCTAGTTATTTTAACCGATTTTTTTATTGATATGATTATGTTAGATGTATTTTATAAAAAGGAATGGAAAGAGTTATTTTTTTAATGATTCCTATGCATACTAATTGAAATAAGTGATAACGCTTATAAAAATACTTCCAAATTGCCTTCAATAAGATACTGGGTCCGTTTGAGAACGCGGTAGAGAAGTACTTTTACGTAAGCATGGGTAAATATGTGGAGAAGATTATCTCGTTTTACGGGAAAAACACTGTTGAACGTGCTTATGGGGAGAAGATAAACTTTTCCAAACAAGCACACTAACATCATTTGAGTCCATCTCAACCTTGTAGATTATTAGCTAAATATTTTATAATAGAATCAACCATTGTTGTTGATTGATATATCTACTCATATTTGTAAGTGGCATATGAGATAGACAGATATATAATTAATGTTTTGCTCATATTGCATGATGATCCCGCGTGGTACCCACATAATACACACACACACACACACATGTCTACCACTATGACCCTGATTTATATATTCTTGCACGGAGCCTTTATGTTGTTTACAAATATACTCAACTGTAGTCAATCATAAGCAATACCCATTCTCATCAGTAACAGTAGTTGTATCTATTATATACTACTCTCTCTCCTCTATACAGAAATTAGATAATTAATTTGGGAAGAGTGAAGAAATTAGTTTACATGTTATATATAACAAATATAAATGAATTGTTTTTTCTAAAATATTGTATTTCATCAAGACTACCCTTAAATGGAAATCTCTCAACATGTACAATCAATATGGATACTTTAAAAAAATAATTTAAATTTTAGAGAAAAAATGGATTGAAGATTGAAAGAAGTATATAATTCCCAGGTTAGCTCTTACAGAGAGAGGGGTTGCATGAGACAGCGGTGGGAAAAAAGAAAGAATTCATGAGATTAAACATGGCGTTTTTAAGACATTATGATGACCGTATATATATTTATGTAATTAACTAGCTAGCCTAATATCAATGTACAGAAATCAAATGAAGGGCATATGTGTGTGTGTGAAGAAAGTAATTCGCTGTACGTAGTACTCTAATGAAAACAATTCATAATTGTGCAGCGTTTGATTGATTCTTTTTGGACGCATCTTTGTAAAAATCAGGCTCCGTTACAAGACCACCAGCTCAAGTTGTTATCTTGTTCCTCAATCTTCTCAAAAACACCTTTTTTTATACCAATTACCATGATGTTGGTACCAATAATTTGCCTGTCTCGATCAACAACTATATTGATCGATCATGTGTCTTGTTTTCTCTTGTGTACGTACAGCTACCTAGTTTCCTCTATGCATCACTATCCATTGTATCAAGACACACACACACACAAACAACATCCTATCATTGAAAAAAAAAAAACAAAGTGCTTGTTTGGGAACTTCATTCTCTCAACGATACATGCAAGTTAAGATAAAACTGTCTTAAATTCTGTAAAACTATCTTGAAATCCATAAAAACCATCTTAAAATCCGTAAAATCACCTAAAAATCCGTAATCTTATTTTTCCCAATGGAATTCTTTCTCAAAACGGAGTTCTTGAACATACACATACAATTTTTGAATGCCTCTCTGTTGTCTGATTGTCAATCCAAGTTCTCCAATGTGCCGCGCGAGCGCGCACACATGAGTAGATAAGTTTACAGAGTCAAAAACAATTCACAATCCTTCTTTCTAGAACATCATTTGCCCACCAAACTGATGAGATTACAAGACTCAGGGCATCTAAAGCATTCTTAATTAATTCTCAAAATGTTTGGGTTATTTGAATAAAATTCTAACTTCATTGCATCTATTAGAATAATGATACTCTTTTTTTTTCTTGAGATTAATCATTTTTTAAACTTAAAGCATAAAGGTTCTATTTACCTTTATCAACAAATGTGTTTCATGGAATTTAAATTGGTATTATGCTCCTTTTAGGGTGGGGTCACTTGTCATATCAACCAAAACTTCAATTCTTACTCTATTGTAAGGTAACCCAACAATAGTCTATTATTTTCCATTGATATATAGCAATGCAATGTTAATTATTATACTCACACCACAATTTCCCGGTGAAATATATTTACATAAATATCATTAATTTCCCCCGGGAAATTATAAACTAGTCAAATTAAGTCAACGTTTTCTTGTCATGCCCATCATCATAATACGTATAGAATTATTAATCTTGGTTTTTGTTTGGCCGAAAATATTGAATTCTAAATAAATGGGCATAGTTCATACACTACCACAAAAACAAGATTTCTAATTTTAGTGTATATGGATATGTGACACCCAAGAGAATATAATACGGTCCGAAGAATAATTCTGTTTCCTGTCAACTTTCAAGTGCGATCATGTAAAAGTTGTAAGGCTGTTAATTTTGGAGTTTGACTGGAAATTAAAACTCTCCGTAATTGAAGGGCTTAATCAGTGGTGGAGCCATAACAGAAGCAGAGGAAACGAGACAAGCTATTTAGTGTGCTGCCTATACTAAAACAAGGAAAAAGAAAGAAATAAACGTACATGAATAGATTGAAAGATCCACGAAGAGATCCCAAATGCAACCATGATTACCAGAAATCAACATCGGTGTTCTTGTTTTTTCTCCCATGGTTAATATGAATATATGATCAAGTTCTGTTTTTTTTTTGTAAAAACATGTATTTTTCAATTGAATACAATTATGTTCAAGATATTGCTGGTAGTAAACGAGGGAATATTTCTGAACATGAATTCAAACTTTGCTTTACCATATAATAAAAGATCAACATCTTCCATTGGACCCAACATTATGATTTTAATATAATTGAGTTCATTTTCACTGTCATTGTATTTACTATATATCAGGAATAAATTAAAATGCACTTTATGATTTTTTGCAGTACGTAGGATATCAATTTTTTTTGTTGTAACGCCAACAAAAAGAAGTCGATCTTCTTATGATTTTCTTTAAACTCTTTTGTAATTTATGTTACCATTAATCTGTATCTAATGATGCTTTCCTTTCATGTTTTAATAACAAAACAATTATGTTGGTGTTAAAATAATACGTAGTGTTTTATTACTGAGGGGTTGTTTCATTTATACGGAGAACAATTTTATAACTTTAAAATCCACCAGACTAAGCTACTAGATATTTTTAATAAAACTTAGACACAGCAAATAAATTAACTAATTGAGCGATGATTAAAGTCGCATTTAAACTGGCGTAAACATAAATTATCTTGTACAAGTAAATTCTATCTGAAAAACCATTCAAAGTGGCCACCCTTTGAGGAAAGAACTTTTTTTTTTTACCTGATTTAAGGAAAGAACTTGAAAGCTTGAAATATATCGTAGTGGAAATTGACATCATATAGAGACTTTAATGAGAGGAAGGGTCATTTAATTTGATGATGATAATTGTGGTTTTGGGTTTGGTAGGTCAAGGAAGCAGACAGTCTCTACATCAATTGACCATTTCACTTTTCCTCCTTTTCTCACACGGCAGTTTTGAGGCGTTATTGCTGTTATACCAACCAACACACACATTAATTAATCATTCTTAATTTCAAGGGCAAGATCCATCCAAAGGCATTAACTATAATGAGCTTGTTTGGAATAACTTTTCAAAAACTAAACGCACATTCAACAGTGTTTTTCCGTAAAATGAGATAATTTTCTCTACATATTTACTTCGACTTACGTGAAAGTACTTCTCTATATCGCGTTCCCAAACGGGCCAAATGTAATGTTCAAAACTTGAAATTGATCTAAAAATACCCTTTCTCATTAACTATGAACCCCACAAGCTTCCCAAGGGGAAAAAGCATAGCTATATCAATACATCATTTATAAGAAACTATATTTATAAATTATGAATTGTGTCACTCATCGTAAACTTATGTGATACAAAAGAAAAACGCGTCCTGTATTGAAAAAAATCAATAGATAGTACTTTTTGGCCTTGTTTTGTGCACAAGCTTAAAGTTTGCTGAATTGAATTAAGGATAAGAATGGGATTGGGAGTGGAAATGCGGATTTAAAATTACGTTTCATATGGAGTAATACTTGTAAAGAATGTTTATGTTAATTTTATTTTATAGTTAGTCATAAATTGTAAAAGGATTATATACCTCACCTAATCCTAATCCCACACCCTCATTCCTCTGTATCAAACATGGCATTTAATTTATAATCAAGTTGTAAACAGTTTAATTCATTTCTTTGGACGCTGATGTATGGAACCACAATTATTAAATTAATAGTTTCAAATCTTTCATCATTGCTATGAATCCGTCAAGTAATTAACTACCAACTACGGAAAACTGGTTTTTTTGCTCACTTAGTGTGAAAACAGAAACTTCTTTTCCAACCCCAACTGCGCCTTCCAACAACACCAACTTTTTCCCCAGATGTGATGAAAAAGCAGATATCCAGTGATTTCCTTGGCCCCAAAAAAAAAAACTCTAGTGATTTGTAGGTTAAATTGTGCAATTTGATCCTTATGTTTTAAATAAGGATTAGCTTATTAAAATGGAAGGAGTGATAGATATCAAGTCCTATAACTATTTTTCTTATTCTCTTTATTTCATCCACCACTAGGATTCGGATTGCATTTGTAAAACGTATAACAATAATTGCGCTTGCATCAAGAAATGGATTAGCCTTTTCACAATCTTTCAAGCACAAAATATAACACATTCTCGCACTTGAAAATGCTTTTTCATCATCATCTTCTTCTGTCTCTAGCCTAGCTAGAGCTTCTCTTTTTTCCTTTCAGTTTTCGTTGTTAACAGCTTAATTTGACATTTAACCAAGAAATGATTAATTAGGTTTACATGTTAAAGTTAAGGGATGAAAGCCTACATTCTCGGCCAGTCAGACTTTATAAACTGTGAATTTAAACAATTTAAAATTAAAACAGCTCTAACTTCAGAAAAGAAAGTAACCCAAGTGTATGAAATTTACTCGTACTTCTTAATTTTCCTCTCTCATTTCCCCCCATCATTTTCATGATTAATTAAGAGGCATTTTTTATCCTGTTAATTTCAAAAGATCTTTGAAATCCGCATAACATTAATCTTCAAATGTTAACAAGAGTCTAAGATAATAGGAAGAGTGGACGACTCTTTAGTGCTTCACCAGCTTACACTTGGCCACCCGATATACTTTATTATCAGCCATTGAATGATGGATATATATATATATATATGATGTTCTTAAAAGTTTTTTTTTTAAATAGAAGCTTTGTAATATTTAAGAAGTATTCCACTCATCTGGTAATTAACATGTCTCAAATGGTAGTTTCCAAAACCCTAAGCACATGTTTTCTGAGGTTCGTAAAATAAAAAATATATGAATATATAAATAGATAGACCGCATATTTCATGCATGTATTGCATACAATTTGATAGTTGAATTATATCATTAATTCACTATTTGTGAATATTGTGGATTTGTAAAATTTATATTTTATATTACTGATTAATAATGTCTTGTATAGATGTTGAAGATTGATAGATATGACTTGCAGCTCCATTTTTTAAAAGTGAAAGCTATTATATTATCATTGTAGGTAATATAGTAATAAACCATGAGATTAACCTATGGGCAAAAGTTTATACTTTATGCGCTGTCTTTATAATTTTTCAATATTTAATTATTCGTATTAATAATGCCTAACTCTTATTTATGAGGCTCTTCTGTTTGTTTAATCTTTAATATAAGGCATTCCGAAAAATTAACTAGATCATTATTTCTTTTTATTTAAAAAATTGAATGAATTATGATACATAGCTTTTGTTTTAAAATGGGCCTGCTTGGGAATGAGATAGATAACTACTTTTACGTAAGTTAAGGTAAATATGTGAAGGAGGTTATCTTGTTTTGTAAAAACACTATTGAATGTGCATTTTGAGAGTGTAGAAGTGTTGTCAAACACCCCAGTGTGAAGTGATTAGTGGAGTGTTACGATAAAAAGACGAAAGAGAACACAATTTACTTTCTAAGATTCCAAAGTAGAAAAGGTAGAAAAAGTATAGAAGGAGAGGCAAATAATTGAATGGTGCTGTGTTGAAGTTAAAACCTGCAGATTCAATCATCTGTCTCTGCCTTTCCTCTAATAATGCTGTTCTCACCCACCCACTTTCAAAGTTCGATGTATTTCTTCCTCTTCTCCGGTCCTTCTACTTTCCCAATATCCTTTTTAGGGCAAGGTATTTTATAGAACAGATCGATGGTCTAATTTAGTTTTTTCAATACCATCAATATTTAAAGTTGCTGTAACCTGATTTTGAGATTATGAGTTTAAATTCTAAAAACAATCTTTATGCTCATAGTGTGAGATTGAGCACATATATCTTCATTAACAATGAGAGAGAATGTAATACATATCTAAAAGTTGGCAAAAAAAAATACATGTCTAAAAATTTTCTATTTAAACATGGGTAAAATTAAAAAAAAATTAAGACAAAGCTAATGACTTGGATACCTTGTAATAGAAACGGAGGGAGTAAGAAAACTGACTAATAATTGCCGAATATTCTAGGTCGAATTCGCACCGATGCTTCTTAATGATGTATAACGGTGTTGCTGATCAAAGCATTTAATCATAGGGACCAAAAAGATTAGAGGAAATTAGAACAGAGATACTGAAATTGGGAGGTCTAGGTTTTGCTATTGGAGTCTGGAGAGAATTAGATTCGGACATCTTCACTGTTCCCCATAGAGCTACTTGAGCCTTTATTTGTCTCAGCCCACCACTTATCCCACACAAACTCTATGGTTTGAATTTTGCTCTTCTTACCAATATAATCTTCGCATGTTTTTTTAAATTGATTTTTTTAGGTTGCAAGATCGATGCAGCCTCCCTTGAATAGTAGAATAACAACAACGATATCTCCTATAACAAAAAAAAAAATCTGCTACTACAGAAGAGAAGAAGAATAGGAGTCAAAACTGTGTCAGAAAAATAAATGCAGATTAGGTACAATTTCCAAATCAAGGGCTCACGACAATACATCTTTCCTTTACAGGCTCCTCTTTATCGGTACTGAATAGTAATGAATACTCATTTTTGGAGCTCTATGCCCGTTCCTTAGCAGATATGTGTTTGTTTGAATAGTCTGTTGGGAGAACGGATACAGATTACAAGGTGAATATGTGAGAGAAATTTTGTTTCGGTAATCGTAGGAATGAATTACCTCCTCAAACAAGCCCATATACATAGATGACGCCATAGTGATAATAGGGATTTGACTCTTTGTTTTTACTTTTTTGGAAGCCAAAGGCTATAGAACAAATAATATATCTCTAGCTAGCTATTGCTTCTTCATGAAATGGCCTTTGAACTTCCCTGTGAAAAGGCCCGAATCTTACATGAGCTACATATATGCGATATGCTTTGCTTCTTTTTATCTAAGCGATGATGATTCAGAAGGAATAAAATCTTTGATCCGAAGGTGTAAAGGGAAATGCCATGTTTCCTTTGTTGCTACGTAGAGTGAATAATAATTGAAGGGGCGATGTGCCTCTCATCACTTGACACACACACATACACAATGAAAGATCAATACATTATGCCTAAGCTTAGCTTCTTAGGTTGTCAGATCGGCTTCTTCACGCCTTCCTCTCTCTCTCTCTCTCTTCTTTTCTTCTAATTGCCCTGTTCCATTGTTTTACTCGCTTGTTGTCTCATGAATACAGGTCTCGTCGATCTGACTAGGATCTCATAGCTGAACTGCCCTCTTAATATCCCCTTTTTTCTTAAAAAAGGATGGCCCAACTGAATAAAAAGTGACTGAGCACGTCAACTCGTTCATAACCTTTTTGAATTTGAGCAGCACCTAAATATGTAGCTGACAGCACTTCAGTTCATACACATATATAGCCACCAGTTCATTCAGTTTATATCACAATTAATCATCAAATTCTGGTTAGTAAAAATCTTCCAAACTTAATTTCCGTCAACTTGAGGGGCATTTATCAATTTATTAACCGTTATTATCCACAGCACGTACGGATATGTTGGGATAATGCATGTAAACACACACACACAAGTTAACACTGTTCTATTTTGTTTGAGGGGAGATGAAATTTTAATCAGTTGGATTTTTTAAAAAAAGCAAGTTCGGTTAAAAGGTTTTAATCATTTTGGTGGCCGGGGGAGGGGGGACTGGAGTTCGGGGGCTTCGCATACGATGGTGCATGATTCAGTAATACAGATATCTTTGTTACAGTGTCGGGATGAGAGAGATGGAACGAGCAAGTAATTCACTAAACAAGTTAAAATGCATCAATAAAATACATTCACATGCACATCGATAGGATCATTGTAAAAAACTCTTGCTTTTGCAAGGTGAAGTCTTTAAAGCAGTGATACATTAATGCGAGTATATTTAGTTGAGGTGGTAGACAATTTCACTGTATAAAAAATACATCGGAAAACGTGATTTGTTAGAAGAGGTGAAAACTCTTTTAGAAAATCAATTTTAAAATAAATTATATATATTGTTGAATAGTCAACAATCAACATTCATTATTATAAATGGAATGCTCTTCAAATGCTAATTCATGATGTTGACTAGCTAGCTAGCTAAATGAACTATGTATTTATAATGTCATTGAAGAGGCATAAATGGAGAGAAAGTACTTAGGATTCTGATCCCTAATTTTTGTGTCATTTCCTTTCATATTTATGAAAGACAAACTTGGAAAATAAGATCTGCTTCGATTATAAAGACAACATTTTTAGGCTTACGTACGTAATGGCCGTGAAGATAAGATTTCATATATTTCACAAAGTTGGTTCACTTTAATTTATCTGTGTCCATATATACCTGGACATGCCAAGGCCATTACATCTACAAACATACTTGACCCGTAAACATATATCTTCTGATTTTAATAGATCGAGCTTACAGAGAATTCAACACAAACTGAAACCGCCTTGACAATAATAAAACATACAGCTGCAACACTAAGAGGGGGTATATAAGTTGCCCTGCAGGTTTGGCAATTCTGATTCCCTCCAAAATTAAACAAGCTAATTAAGATCCTCCACAAATTTATTCCGGCTATTACACACACGTACACATGCACAAATGCACAAAGCCATTACTAAAGCTAATATGTAGATATGATTATAGATATATGATACAGTGAAGATGATCAGATGTCATGTCGTGGTGGCACAGACCTGCTGATGAGCGGTTTGAATTGGTCAACGTCTTCTGGCAGCAGTTTCCCTCTGAGCGTTGAAGAACACTGCGGCCACCGGAGCTCCGAGCTCGTTCTCGTCGGCATATTTCCTTGCGTTGAATCCGTCTCTTGAAGCTGGTATCTTCATCACTGTCTGTCTTCGTTTCTGCTTGTATAGCAGAAACACATACCTGTGTATCCCTATATTCGGCCTTGGCATTTCATACTTCACCAACTCTTTTCCTGCCAATAATTTTTAAAGGAAAGAACAAAAGGTTACTAACTGAAAGCCACTCATATATTCCTCATTCTTGCTTATATGGAAACCAAAGGGAAAAAGCACTCACCAAATGAAGCATCAGTTGTGCCTGGAATGTCTGTGACTATCCTGTGAATATAATTAGAAATCACCAAACACTTCCATTTAGTGGACTTATCTCAATGATATTTACACACACACACACACACACACATCAATGACCAAGCACTTGCCTTTTCCGCCAGAGATAACAAGAAAGAGATAGATTCAGAGGGAAATTTTGATCACTCCTAGTTACTACTTCGGAAATTTAACACATCATATATAAATTACTGAATTAGATTTATGGTTAAGATGGGTATAGGAATACTTGTCTTTATGATTAAAATATTGAACCTTGAATTCCAATGATGAAGAGTCAAACCATCAATTAAGAAAACCGAGTACAAGAGATACGCTCGTAAGCCATATACCAGTGTAAATGTTCTCTGAGGTACGGATCACTAGGGCCAGGAACATCTGGATCTGTCATGACCTATCGAAAATCCATAGCGAATGGATTAATGGAAAAAGGAAGAAGAAGATGATGAATTAGAGGAAGATGAAAAGTGAAGAAGAATGGAAAAGTACCAAAGTGAAGAAAGATCTCATATCGCCACCATGAACCTCAACTTTGGGCTTAGAGGTTACTACAGAAGGGAAGAACTCATGACCGTTGTAAACCTGCTTGTTGGAGTTGTAAGTGACAGTCATTTTTACTGTTGGAGTGAAGCAATCAATGACATCTCCAATCACCCTCCCCACAGCTAGAGGATCTGCAGTTATCATTTTCATGGTGGCCATATGAACAATATAATTGATTCAGGTATAAGAAGAAGAGAAAATGAGCTTCGTGAGAGTAGTATAAGAAGAAGAGAAATGCGCAGTAATTAAAGTTGGAAGATTTCCAAGGCTTTGTGTGCAGAGTGTGTGATTGGAACCCTATATTTATAGAGCAGAGATCCCCTCTTTCAAGTTATTATAATCAAGGTTTCGCAAGATATATACATTACTAATGGAGGGTATAAGAAATGGCTAGGATTGAGATGCACAGTGTTATTAAACTATAACTTTAATTTATGTGACTTGAGGTTATAAAGCCTTCATTTCCGAAAAAGAGAATATTTTCGCAGGTTATATATAATAGATGCATTTACCATCAAATTGAAGAAGTTTAATAGCAAAAATTACTTCACTCTCCATATTCTCATGTCTACATTTCTATGTGCGCATCACATTTAGACAGAGTATACTCGGATTTAAATCATAACAAGAGGGACTAGGAGAATTGAGCTTGACGATCAGTACATGCACCCACAAATAGAAATAAAATAAGTGAAATTTATAAGCAACGACAGAATAAGGTTTGAAAAGAAGTGGCCAAGATGATTGAAGTTGACGATCTGGTCAATTGAAAAAGTGGTTTCGAATTCTGACTAACAACAATGTCCAGTTTACCTTATGTATGTATGTATGAATGAATGAATGATTATATTATAGTTGATGATGATTTAAAATGTCCAGATTCTATTGCCGAATAATCACTAATTTGCGTGGATAATAATATATAAACTTTTGAAAAGTCCATAGGATCTTATAACCTCATGACACCAACATTTTCTCTTAAATTTTTTTAATCGTCAAGTTGTGAGTTTGAGTCTTCTATGGATATGGTATGCACATGAAATTAATTATGGGCAATTTTTTTAAAAAGCATACGTATGTATGGGAAATATCCTCAACCTATGGTGCTTCAATTATATGATTTCAATATAGGAGAGTGGCTATTAGTTATGAATAATGATCATAATAATGGAGTACCTTTCTCAGTGTATATTAAGCTAAAGACAGGATATGGGAATTCTGGTTCTATATCGTGATCATTTAGCCAAGAAAGTATGATTTATTTTTATTGATGGAATTATTTTTAGGAAAAATTAATGAAAAATATGCATGTTTGAAAAGCTAATATGTATTCACACAAAGAAAATACCGATTCTTTATATCAGGCCATCTTGAATAATAAAATTTTTAAATTAAAACTTTTTACTGATTCTCTCTTATTTTAATACACGTAGTATAATTTTGAGTAGAAGTATGTAAAGTTGTGAAGTGTAAAGAATGAGAATTAATAAGAGGAGATATAATTAGTGATGTCACATATATAATTAAGATGTTGTGGGGGCTATAGGGCTGTGCACCGAATCCCGATCCCGAGCTTCCCGTCCCGATCCCGAGCTTTTCCCGTCCCGAAAATTTTCGGGACGGGAAAAATCGGGATCGAGAATTTTGAATTTTGGGATCGGGATCGGGATCGGGATCGGGATTGGCATTTCCCGATCCCGATTTTTCCCGATCCCGAAAATTTAATATTTTAATAATATAAATATATATTTTAATAATATAAATATATATATGTATATTTTAATAATATATTTTTAAAAATATTAAAAAAATCG
>JANTPZ010022360.1:0-18096 GCA_025593235.1 Vachellia pachyceras | reverse complement strand
AAGGTAACTAACTCATAACAATGTTGGTCATCTGGAGAGACAGACATCTACCTATCTATCTATATCTTCATTTATGATTTTTATGGGGTTTGAAGTTTCCAATCCGAGGTTGACTGAAATGAACGGATCCGCAAATATCTTCTTTTTTGGGTATTTGAATAATAAATTCACATTCAATGATGGCATAATTATAATACACACGCACAATAGAATCATGGACGCAGATTCTGGATGGAAATCTTTAGAAGAATTAATGAAAAGTTTTTAATGCACTACTTGATGTGAGCAATCCGCCTTTAAAGCACTCTCAGAAAGAAAGAAATGACAAAAGGCGATGATGCAGAGAGAGAGAGAGAGAGAGTCATGTATTTATATTCTTTATCTCTTGCATCGGAGAAGATGAGCGATGATTAAGGTACACAAGGCAAGAGATCCGGAAACTGGGAATTTTTAGATCCATGTAAAAGTCTTTGAGGTGTGGAAAAAAGGTAGAAATGTACAGAGAGAGATAGAGAGAACGAAGAGTCAATGCTTTGTGGACTGTCATATAAAGAGCACTTGTTGCCAATGCGTGTGAACAATTTTCTCTTTTTGTATGTTCTTTAATGGGCTTCTCCTTTTTTCAGGAGGGACAGTTTCATAACACACACAGCCTTCTGTGATGCATTAGCAGAAGAGAGTGCAAGGGGAAACCCACTTCTTCATCCTCAACCACCACCCACTTCTTCATCTCACATTCTGAACCTCCAAACCCAACTCAATAATAGCAATAATCTCCAAACCCGCCAAGATCTCCATTCTTTTCAACTGATGAAAAAGGAGAATCTTCATCAACAAAGCTTCAACAACCTTAGGCCAGAAATACCCCCTTGGCTAGCTCCTGGACCATCATCCACCATTGACCTCTCTTCACCATCATCATCTTTAATCTTCTCTTCCACAACAAGGTTCGATCAGGACTTTTCACGACCACCTCACGGGCAGGGGCAAGATCTGAGCCTCCATGAAAACCCTAACCCCCCTAGTAGCAGCAGCCTTGGTGGCCCCACCACCCTCCTTCCTGCCTACCAACCAGCGCCTTCCCCGCACATGTCAGCAACAGCCTTGTTGCAGAAAGCAGCACAAATGGGTGCAACCATCAACAACAAAAATGGCTCCTCCTCCAATACTCCACCAGTCATGATCAGGACCCACCATCACACTCACGTGCCTCTTATTCCTGCTTCTGACTCTTCTCCTGCTGCTGCTGCTGCCACCAATTCAATCTCATCAACTGGTGGTAATTTTTGTTTGAATTTATCATCACGTGAATCTGCAGTACCTCTCCCTCCTCCTTCTGCTTCTTCTGCTGCTCCTGGTGCTGCTTCTTCCTCAGGTGTTCCTCATCCTTCTTCCTTTCTTCTTCATGATGTTATGAGTTCTTTCTCTGGTACTTCTGGTGGTGGTGGGGGTTGTGGGTTTGAAGGAATGTCTTTTGAGGATGCTTTTGGTGGGATTTTGAACTCTAAGAATAATAAAGATGGAAGCTTTCTTGATAACCTTACCAAGACGACGACGACAACCCCCGCCGGACGTCTTAGTGGCGCCGCCGATGACAGTGGCGGGAATGAAGGTCTGACGAGAGATTTCTTGGGTCTTAGACCTCTCTCTCGTAATGAGATTCTCAGCTTTGCGGGAATTGGTAACTGCATAAATCCCCCCTCCTCTCATGATCAACAGAAACAATCCCAGAAACCTTGGCAAGGTTAGCTCCAATATATATATATATATATGGATATATTTCTTCCTCCTACTTTTTTCTTCATTAATATATAATTTGAATTTTTTTTCAATGTTTTATTTTATCTGTCGATCTTCCCAAAGGGAAGCAAGCGTAGAACTAGCTAGAAACGTACTCTTCTTGCTCTACCCCAAGATTTTCATTCCTCTAAGTTGAGTTATTTTTTACTTATCTTTCTTTCTTTTTTTGCCAGGAATTTTTGACTTACCTTTCTTCATTTTAGTGTTTGTATATAATTTCATAGTCTATTTATAGACGAATAATAATATTAAAAAAACCTAAATCATGATTCTCTCTTCATACAAAGATTTGCATAGGTTTGTATGTAACCAAACGCCACAAAACCCATAATAAATATATAGGGTGGGTTTGGAATGCGATAGAAATTTATTTTTACATAAATCAGGGTAAATATATAATGGAATTATCTCACTTTATGAAAAATACTATTAAATATGCTTTTAAACCCTATAAAATGCTGAACCAAACTGGCTCATAATCGAGTTAAATAGTAAAAACGGGTCACATGCATAAAGATAAAGATTCCTTTTAGTACTATTTTACCACAACAGTTTATAGTGGTAGAGTATGGAGTAAGCAGATTAATTACGAGAAATATTCACTATATATGGATTTGTGGATGGAGGAATGAGTAAAGCAAAAATTCATGTGATGTTGGATTAGTCATTCTATTTTTTACTTTATTCTATCCTTAGTATAAGAACTAATTAATTTTTATTGAGAACATTAAAAAAATTAAATATACTCATTAAATGTATTTGTTTATAGGTATAAGTAGATTACATATCAATTTATTATGGTACCTTTGTTAGGAACTGCCATTGGAGTAACATTAACCTTTGAGCTAGTATAATTATATTTGTATATCTTGTCACTGTGTTTCCTCTCAAAATTTACTTTGAATTAAAAGCAGGTTGACCCGTTGACTGTAATAAGCCGTCAATAAAATACAGAAATTAATTAATTAATCAAGCTGAGATTAATTAATGGCACGAACTGACCTAATAGAATTTGATCACATATATATAAGCTGAGATTAATCAGGTTAAAAAAATACTCAAGGAAGCAATTAAAGGGATCTATTGATGAATGACACTCTGTTCATTTGATCATAAAATTAATGAAATATTCA
This sequence comes from Vachellia pachyceras, assembly GCA_025593235.1. NCBI lineage: Eukaryota > Viridiplantae > Streptophyta > Magnoliopsida > Fabales > Fabaceae > Vachellia > Vachellia pachyceras. The sequence goes on along the minus strand of JANTPZ010022360.1, from coordinate 15,163 downwards.
TGAAACATTTTTTTTAAAAATACCCTTATTTCCTTCAATTTTAGCTTTCTCTTAAAAAATTGTAAGTTGTTAATAGAATTGTATGTAGAGGACCATAAAGAATGTATATTTCAAGAGTTAGTCGTTAATACAGTACAAGATGAATATAATTGATGTAATAAACGTTATTTAATAACATAATACTTATCATCATCATCGTTAATTATTATACTAATGGATATTTTGTTGTGTCTTGCGGGGAAACTTAGGAACATGGTCTAAAATGTAGAGAAAAATACAAAGTTTTGTGCCCTTAATATGTTTTATCGATAAATCAATCACTGGTGGATAATTAACTTTCTAATTAATCTGACAGAATTAATGTCCTATATATCCCATAAATTAAAGCTTCACAAGTAGAAAAATGCTTTTTAGACCGCACAAAAAAAGCCTTTTAAATGCACGGTCTAAAAAGCTATAATTTTTATATCGCACTTAAGGCATGCAGTTTAAAAAAACACAGCAATTTACCTGCAAATCCCCAATTCATTTGCAAACCAATCAGTAGATATTTTTTCAACAGTTTAATCATATATTCTTTTATATGTAGGGTAAACCAACAATATAAATGTAAACAAAGTGGCACCACATAGGCAACTTATTATTTAAGATCATAGTTTTTGTCCCCAATAGAACCCATATGTTTCCAAACTTTCATTAGCACCAACAGAATGCCAACAAGGTTCCAACATAGGGTCAGAGAAGTTCAAAGGCTAGACTAAGCAAGGTTCCAACAGTCACATTGAATTTGTCTTCTTTTTTACAAATATGTTATCAATCATATTTTTTAGACCATATCCTTTAAGTGTGGTTTAAAATGAACGGTCCAAATGAGTTTTTTTTCGTGTATTGAAAATGTCCAACATTTATATTCTTTTATATGCAGTTTAATCATAGATATTTAGACCATATCTTTCAAGTATGGTTTAAAATGGACGATTTAAATGAGTTTTTTTCGTACTATTGCTTCTCTCTTTGCTCGTTAATTTGTTTGCATGTATATTGAAAAATGTGCAACATTATAACCAAAGCTTTAAAAGTACAAATAAACAAAAACACTTATGAACTGTGTGCAACCGGTAAATAGAATAAAAAATTCCCACAATCTCTATTTTATAAATATGATCAGATGGTAACTATGCATGAATATGTTTGCATTGACTTAGGCGATATATATATAAAGTTTCCTTCTCTTAATATTAGTTATTTCAACTATGATGGACACAAAATGTTTATATATAAAAAGTTAGAATGAATTCATTAAATAATAAAAATGTGTTAGTGAGGATATGGGTAAAAATATATGTAGAGTTTTGGTCTACGTTGGTGTGCATGTTGAACCCCACTTGGTCTCCCTCCATATTGGCATATGCAAACAACACAACCTAACCACACATGCAGGCAATTAACTTACTCTTGCTTTCCAATTTCTGTTATTTTTTTAAACAAGAATATTTGACTACTGATATTTTATTATTCAGATGTTATTGTCTCAGTCAATAAGGTGTAACACCCTCATAAGATAATATTTTCCTTTTCCATGTCTATAACAATTAATTAATAGGCTATAAGCTATTAGATTAATAACAAAATATATGGGAAAGTTCATTAATTTATGGGAATCTTCAATCTGCAATATATATGAAGTTCTCAAAGGAACATGCATATATGTATTATTAAATGGAATTAATGTGTTGTGTGTGTGTCATTAATTACACTTGAGGTGAACTCATGCAAGCAAAAATACTTTAACGTATTTTGATGTAAGCAATTAATAAGCCTCAAGTATAATTAATGTTAAAATTCCAATATGATGCTACTACAAGGTAGAGGTAAATGATTTGGGACTTTAAGGAAGTGAAAAAATATTTTTAAGAATCAAATATTCAAATTCAAAATAAATGGAAAAAAGAAAGAAACTGTGATGTGACCTTGAGCTCACGAGTTAAAAAAAGTACAAGCGACCAATTGAACTTTTTGCTTTCAATATCTAGCAGATTTTTTTAAAATATTCAAAGATTCATGGGACTTTTATGTCTATAATTATTATTTTTTTTCTAAAATACAATAATATCCTTTTTATTATATGCAATCCAATTTAAGACATGATTAAACACTGTGCCCGTTTAAGAACGGTATAAATAAGTACTTTTACGTAAGTCGATGTAAATATGTGAAGAGAATTATCTCGTTTTACAGAAAAATACTGTTGAACGTGCGCGTTTGGCTTTTCCAAACGCTCCAACAAACGAACTCATTATATGTGACTGCATTTTCTAATAAGGATTCAAATATTGGTTCTTCGTTGTATGGAAGAACAACTCCTTTCGTGATAGCAAACTTGCATTGGTTGATAGCAAACTACTTTGATTGGATAATATGTATATTTGATTCAAATATATATTTGATGCCAAGAAAGTAGGAAACAAAACCATCAAAGTTTTACAGTGGGAGGCTAGCTATTTGCTCACTGGTTCGCTCCAGATAGTTACTTTCTTTTTATCCACTACTTCTATCTCCATCTCTCTATTAGCAGCATATGCAGAATCTTTAGCAATTAATGTTTCTTTTCCCATTTTTCTGTTTTGGTTGAGACTATGTGAGGGATGTGTGTTCTTAGATTCCTAAAAAGCCATGTAACACACAGGAAAAGCCAAAATCTACATATACAGCAAATAACACAAGCTTGGGATCCAAAAATATTATTAACATGGAAGAATGTTATTGAAAGTAGTCAATGAGATATATGAACGTATGAAACTAGGAATGAAAGAATGAATATCTAGGAATGTCACTCTTGGAACCTATGAAAACAAGATTTGAGCGATTAAATTCACTGAAATTATAATGGGCTCGTTTGGGAACGAGGTAGAGAAATATTTTTACGCAAGTCGACGTAAATATATGAAGGAGATTACCTCATTTTGTAAAAAACACTATTGAACGTGCGTTTGGAGAATGCAAACGCTCCCCAAATAAACACAGCCATGTCAGTTCTTGAAAGTTAGCAGCAAATACTGATACTGTTGACACTAACCTAAATTCTTGCAAAGAATATTATTGGAAGTAGTGAATAGATATTTGCAAGATGTATCTACAAACAGAAGAAAGTAGCCAATAAAAATACTCACTCTTGCACCTGAACGGGGAAACAAAGATATTAGTGATCAACCGCTTGTTTGCCTCCTCTTCCTGAAACCTAGGTTTGGTTACAAAATATAAGTTTTATCCAAGTACAAAAATTTTTTAGAAAAGCTATTTTGGTTACAAAACATTAGTTTGAAACCTAGGTTTTCTCTTTCCTACTTCTCTCCTCTTTCTCTTTCATCTTTCCTCTTTCTCTTTTTCCTCTTTCTTACTTCTTTCCTCTTTCTTTTTCCTACTTTTTTATCTTTCATCTCTTCTACTTTTTCTTTATTCTCTTTCCTTTTTCATACTTTTCATTCTTTCTCTTTTCTCTTTCCTACCAACTTTTTTGCCTAGGAATCCGTAAAAGCTAATAACTTCCCAAACATAAATCACTTTTCAAAACCTAAGTTTCTCCTCGGAATCTGTAAAAGCTATTTTCCAAAATCTATTATCCAAAACCTAGGTTTTACCTCGAAATCTGTAAAAGCTATTTTCAAAATAGCTTCCAAACAAACCCTATATCTTCCTCAATTTAATGTCTTTTTTTAGGAGCCAGCTACTAACCTAAATTCTTGCAAAGAATATTATTAATTAAATGTAATCGAAAATGAAGAGTTATTGACAACAAATCTAAGTTCAGATAATTATATATATAAACTAGCTAGACAAAATTCAGATTATTAATTAGATGTGACTATTGAACCACTTGGTACGTGGAAACCAAAAAGGGCATTTACATTTTGTGCTCACCCACCTCAACGATTCGAAACCGTGGCTGCTACAGTGAAATAATAATGATCCACAAACTCAGTTACCACAACTAGTGGTAATCATGGCATTCTTTTTTTTTTTTAACCGAACTTAGCTTCTTTCACATCGTTGCACATAAAATGATAAGTATGAAAGATTACACATTTAGGATTGACACTAAGCTATATATGAAGGGAAATTTAATGTTTTTGATCTTTCAACTTTAACTGAATTAGAATTTATTCTTTCAATCATGATATAGTGTAACTCAATCCATAAATTCTTAAATAGACTAAAAATCGATCTTGCTCATAATGAGCTATTGGTGATAATGATCAATTTTTAAAATGGAGGAAACACTAAAGTTTCAAGTGACATAAAAGTTTAATAACTAATTTATAATGTGTTATAATTGAAAGAATGAGTCATGATCAGATTAAAAGTTGAAAGATAAACAAAGTGAACACGAGAAAGTAAGTATTTTCTCGTTTTTTTTTTTCACAAATAGAAAAGCGTACGTACTTTCGTGGAATTTTCATGCTCTCTCAGACAGAGACCCCATTGACTGACTTCGTTTGGGTCTACTCTGGTCACTTCCTTTACTCAGCCAGAGCTATTATTAAAGCAAACTCTGCTGAATCGAAGATTGAAACTTGCTGAAACTTAGTACCTCTTAACAATGGCAGAGGTTGGGTTTATTCGGGATTCAGTGAAAGATGCTATGGCTGTTGTGCAAAAGGGTCTGGAGTACGGGAGTACTCGCAAGACGCTCAAGTCAACCGTCGAGGATTTGAGTCCAATGGTTGAAAAGATCGAACAAGCCATAAAGCAGACGGATCTTCCAACAGAACATATAGAGAAATTGAAGGAGAAATTAGCAGAAAACAAGGAGGCTCTTCGGAAGCACAAAATCCGTTGGAAGAATTTCTTCAAAGCTCCAGAATATAAGACCAAACTATCTGGAAGCTTAGGTTCCATGGAAAGGTTCATCTCTGTTCAGACACAACTTTTCATGCTTATGCTTTTAATTGATATCCACTCCTTGCTTAGTTCTCAAGATCATCGTAGCCTTATTAGAAGCCCAACCAATTCAGCTCACAACTCATTCAATGCCGGGACAGAGATATTCAAGGATCATTTCGATGATCAACCACCCCAATTTACAGTAGGACTTGATGGTGATTCCATGAAAGAGTTGAAGCATAAGCTACTTCATGGTGATGAGCAAGTTCTGAACTTGTATGGTTTACCAGGATCCGGGAAGACCACTATGGCTAAAAAACTCTGTTTTGATCTCCTAGTCAAAGGTAATCTTAATCTCATTTTATCCTATCGATGACAATCATCATATTGATGTTATGCAATCACTTGTTCCCTGATCTGTCATGCATTAGAAAATATTACGAATTCCGCATTGATTAGTTGGACATGAAATTGAAGCTATATAAAATTGAGTAGATCCTATGAAATTGACTGGAGTCATTTTGATTTGATAGAAGGACAAATCTAATGCATACAAAAATCACTAAAATTCATTACCATGTTGTGAATTTGTGCCTTTTTAGAAACTTGTAACTGGGGCTTGACACAAATGAGTGTTTGTGGGTTTGGTAGGCAAGTTCAAGTCCAATGTGATCTTTGAGACGTTGGGTTCACACATTCAAGGCAATGAGGTAATGGTCAAGTTGCAGGATCGACTGTCAAGATATGGGGAAAATACAGTACTGTTGGTATTGGATGATGTTTGGCCTCATTCAGAAAATATTGTTGACCAAAAAAAGAAAAAGAAAAATATTGTTGACGAGTTACATCGAAGACTAAAATCATCAGATTCTAGAATTTTGGTGACTTCAAGAGCTCAAATCAGAACAGTGAAAACCCGATTCCCTATGGATCTGCTCTGTGTTGATGATGCAGAAAAACTTCTCCGCCACTTAGTTCGATCCAGTAACATCGATTTTGATGAGCCAGCAAGACGTGAAATTCTCCGCGAGGTGACATATATCAGGATTATATACATTTGCTTCATCTTTTAATTAGCCGGTGTGAGACTATATTCTAATAAGAAGAACATATTTTGACACACGAAGGGGTCTAAAAGTCATAACCTTGGCGGGAGTAACTAATTGTACTTGATTAAATGAAATGCAGATAGCTGAACATTGTGAGGGTTTACCATTGGCTCTTCAATTCGTCGGAGGCTATCTGAAAGGGAAGGATATCGAAGAGTTTCAAGAGGTGCAATCAGAATGCTCGCGAAGAGAATCAATTCTTGAGCAAAATACAGAGTTGCTTGACCATCTCCAGAAAACATTGCATCTTCTCGCAGATGAATCCATCATGGATTGTTTTATGGACCTTGCCTTATTTCCTCAAGATCAAAATGTCCCCGTTACTGCATTGATAGACATGTGGATTGAACTGTATGAACTACCAAGAAGCAAAAGTGCAATGATCTTCATCAACAAGTTAGTAGCCATGAATTTGGCCGCCGGCACCAAAATCAGAAGGTGAAAATATACGAAACCCCATTCTTTCTTTCTCTGAGACTTTTCAATCCTATTACATTTGGGTTTATAATCTTGTTCTTCAGGATAGTTGGAAAGGACGTGGACAATTACTACAATAACCGCTTCCTCATGCAGCATGGTCTTTACAGAGAGCTAGCCATCCGTATGAACCAAGAAGAACCATTGGAGAAAAGGAAAAGACTGATCATTGACATGTATGGGAATCCCAATGATCCTCCCAAATGGTGGCCCAAGCAACAACCAAGTGCAGTAGCCGCTCCTCCTATCCTCTCAATATCAACAGGTTTGAATTTTTGACTGAGAAATCATCATGAAGTCCTAAGAAAAGAGCATAATCATAAAAAGGTTATAATAAAAAGTGAGCAATATAAACCTGGTGTTATTTCCTGCTCTAGAACATATTATTTTATACTGTTCACTTGCTGTGGAACTTTTTTCTGTCACATCCTTTCCTTGGAACTTGTGGTTTTCCCTTTCTGATATCCCTTTATGATTTCCTATTGACGCATATTCACTCCGTTACAAGTTAAAATAACTGGGAAGAAAGCGTTCATCATCTTCCAAATATGATGCAGATCAAATCGTCACTCCAGATTGGTGCAACATTCAAGCAGCTGGCACTGTGATTCTGGTCTTGAATCTTAAGGCTTCAGAATACACATTGCCAGAATTCATCAAGGGAATGGAAAGCCTCAAAGTTCTCATAGTCACCAATTATGGTTCCTGCAAAACTGACCTAAGAAACCTAGAGCTACTTGGTTCCTTATTGAACCTTAAAAGAATCAGATTTCAGCAAGTTTCAATTCCATCCCTTTGTGATCTGAAGAATGTGAACAAGCTATCACTTTACATGTGTGATGCGAGGAGGCTTTTGAGAACAGTTCCATTGACTTCTCAGAAGCAATGCCAAAACTGAAAGACTTGAGCATTGAGTATTGTAAAGATCTGAAGAAGTTGCCAACTGGGCTCTTCAATGTTGTGGCCATGAAGAGCCTCACAATAAGCAGCTGTCACAAGTTTATTGGGCTACCAGAAGAAATTGAAAAGCTTGAGAATTTGGAATCGCTGAGGATTTGTTACTGTGCTAATGTTGAAGAAGTGCCAAAGTCAATCACAAAGCTGAAAAGTCTAAGCTTTCTGGACATATCATTCTGTGTAAGCCTTAAAAAGTTACCAGAAGATATTGGTGTGCTGCAGACTCTGACAAAGCTTTATATGACTGGTTGCCCAGTACGTGAATTGCCAGACTCAATCATAAATCTTGAGAAGTTAAAGAGTGTGATATGCGATGAGTATGCATATCCCTTGTGGGAAGTTATACGTGAACATAAAGAAGGTAGAAAGTCTGGCAAACTAAACATAGAGATGGCCACCATGGATATTAGCTTGAATTGGCTTACATGATTTTGGCCACAAAGTCTGTTCCTTTCAATTGTCAAACTCAAACCTCGATCGCAGCTTTGTTTGTTTCCTTCCTTAGGCGTTGCTTGAATAAATTATTACTTCTGCAAACTTGTACAACTGTGTTGGTGTTGAAAACTACGGTTTTTTTTTTGTGAGTGCATTGGAATATATGGTTGAGTTTCAATCCTTTATTGGCGAATAATATGGAAGTGGTTTTGTAAGCGTTCTTTAAACACACATATATGCTTTAGTCTTAGTGACTCTTTGGAACCAACTCAGCCGACTAAGGATAAGTAGGAGAAGAGTTCAAATTAAAAAAAAAATTAATATTAAGAAATATACATAACTTGTACTTGTGTATATAGTTGAACGTGCAATGTAGGGCTTACTTATGGTTTCTGTATGGTTTCAAATAATGAAAAAAAGGATCTATTGACGATCGATTAATATCGCGTTAATTAACTAACTAAATGGAAGTGGCTTTCTACTGAAGCAAAAGTCTTACAAATAAAAAATCTATAAAAATATAGGAAAATGCCCATTCTCGTTCTTTTGTTTGGATAGGCCGTTTGGAGAATGAACACAGATTCCGAGGTAAATATGTAAGAGGAATTTTGTCTCGGTAAGCGCAAGAATGGATTTTGGTTGCCCAAATGGGCTAACCAAACAAGCCTAGAATATATTTTAAAGAAGAAATTGAACTAAAAAATATATGGGAGCTTTTAAGGATGTGAAACTTAGAGGAAGTTACATTGAAGAACAAAATATCTGCCAACAAACTTATCGAATTAATGAAAGATATTTGCTCTTCATTTTCATATATTGCATTGGTAAGGTGAGATTTCAAGAAATGAAGAGCATAGATAATAAATTTGCTTTGGTTTCAAATTATTGAAAGATATTTGCTCTTGTCCTGTTATTTGTAAGGCTTTTTTCTTTTCCTATCAATTTCTTTATTTTTCTCATTTAATTTTTTTAATTAATATCACTCTAATTAATTTTACAGTTCTTTTCCACTGTCCTGAATACCCTCATTAAAACTGACAATGGACACAGTAGAAGGACGGAGAGATGATATAGGGAGAGTTGCCACAAGTAAAAATGAGAATTAGGAAAAATAACAAAGCAAAATAAAAAAATATAAAAACAAAAAATGTAAAAGAGAGTTCTTTTTAAATCATATTTCTATTTTCTTAAAAAATTAATTAAAAATTAACAAGCAACCAAATTTTTCAAACAAAAAAGTTGTCTCCAGACCAAGAAAATAAAGCCGCCCTAAGATTCCCCTTTTCATTGGATGCGGGATGCCGGGATCATGCAGGAGCAGACGAGTGAAGGCAAAAACACAAGCTTCATTATATAAAAACATTTAAAACTGCATAAGCTTTCACGAACTTTTAGACCTCCATTAATCTAGCTACCCTTCTGCAAGATCCATTTCCTTCAACTGCAATTCAACTCCACTCTATATCTCTCTCTCACACACACACACACATATATCCTCCTGGTTTCTTAAATCTTCACTGCCTTTAATTCACACACACCATATATATACATAGATCAAAGACCAAGTCTCTGGCTATAATTAGCTACGTGACCAATAATGGTGGATGCTGCTCTTCTTCTGGAGTTAGGGGAAATAGCCTCTGGTGTTGTGGAGAAGGGTCTAAAGTACAAAAGCACTCGTGAAATGCTCAAGTCCACGACCAAAGATCTGGGTCCAGTGGTTGAACAGATAGAACAGTCCATGAAGGAGATGCATCATCCAACTGAAGAAATAGAGAAGCTGAAGGAGATATTAGCAGCAAACCATGAGGTTCTTGGTAAGATTCAAATCCACTGGTGGAACTGTTGTCTCGCTCCTTGGTTCCAGGGGAAACTCGATGAAGAGTACCAGTCTCTGGTAAGGTACAGCTCAGTTCAGGTACAGATCCATATGCTAAGAGATATGAAAACTATCTTGTCCAAGTTGACTCCTCATGATGTCAATGTTCAAGACACAAGAGATGTTAGTATCACCAGACCAACGTTTAAGGAGGAAGATGATGATAATGTTGAGACGTTTCCAGAATTTACAGTGGGATTGGATGGGGCCTTGAATAACCAGTTGAAGGAGAAGCTGCTTAATGGGGACGGCCAAGTTCTGAACTTGTACGGGTTTACAGGGTCCGGGAAGACAACTTTGGCTAAAAAGCTTTGTCGTGATCCACAGGTCAGAGGTAATACATCCACTATTCAACCCACCTTAAAGTTTCCATTTTTAGTTACTACTACCAGTATCTTTGTCCTTTGTCCTTCCCGCCGCCGGATAAATTAAAGTTGACAATAAATTTTGTGCAATTGTTTGTATTGTCTTCATTTATTCGTGTTCTCCACTTCATATATAGATTGTTTTTTACCCATTAAACTATTCATTCTATCGTACATAAGCCTTTTGTAACTCTGAAGGTGAGAGTGTGACTCAAGTAAAATTGAAGTTGCGTGAAGGGTTAAAGGTGTTGATGAAGAAGCTGTGGCTTGTGGGGATCTGATGTTTAATTCTTGTTTCACTTTGCATCTAAAAAATTTTAAGAAAAGGAGCAATGCTATATAGACTGTTAAAAAATATTAACCCTCGATATTAATTCTTTAATTATTAACATTAGTTTTTTAACGATTAGAGTAACATTCTTTATTTTTAATACTTGTGAAATGACATTGAGTTAAAAAAAAAGAAAAAAAATGCTCCTGAATAGCCGTAACTTCTTCATGAATGCTTAACCTTAGCCCTTAATCCTTGTGCGACAAAGAAAACCAGTTATTTCAGATTATTGTCTAACTAATACCTGCAATTGCTTCTGTTGGAGTAGGCAAATTCAAGAACAATATCATTTTTGAGAACATGGCTCCACAAACTCAGAGCAGTGAAGCGATGCAGCAATTGCAAAATCGACTGCTGGAAATTGGGGCCAATCCAATATTATTGGTGTTGGACGATGTTCGGCCTTCATCATCATCTGTCTCAAGAAATAATGTTGTTGAGCAGTTCAGCGTTCGAATGTTATCATCAGAATCTAAAATTTTGGTCACTTCCAGAAATCCAATACCCACACCTGCTACCTTATACTCCATGAATCCACTTACTGTAGATGATGCCATAACCCTTCTGCATCACTTTGTTGAACCAACTAGTAACATCGGTTTTACCGATAACCAAGCACGCGAAATTCTGGTGCAGGTAATATTACTTCTCATCCTTAATATCCTTAGATGAATAATTTTTATATATTAAGAAAACTAGTGAAGTTTAACAAATGTATTGGTTCCTCTGCAATGAACATGGATACACAAGGGGAATTATAAATTTGAAAGGAAAAGTTAGTTAAAATCATATATTTAAGATCAAAATGAATTTATGGTCATATTCTTATTTAAAAATATGTGACAACAACATATGCGTAGTGATTACTCTCTAGTTAATTCGTCTCATTTCGTAGTTAGAGTTGAAACAAAGATCATGTATAAATCTATAACTCTTTGGTTTTAATTTCATTAATGAGTTAATAAGTAAATTTATCTTGAAATTTTTCTCTGACAAGCAATATTATCATAAAAGTTTGGTTAGGAGTAATGTTGCTTTTGAAGTTTTAAAATTGAACAATGTTGTTCAATTTAAAAAATTGACGATAATGATAGTTAACATTTTTAAGGGTCGGCATCACTACATTTAAAATTTCCATTTCAACATTGCTCCAAAACTTCCATTTTGTTCCTCAGTTCCTAATAAATTTGGTTCGCTGATTAAACGCAGATAGTTAAAGATTGCAAGAGATTACCATTGGCTATTGAATTCATTGGTAGAAATCTGCAAGAGAAAGGTATTGATGATTTAGAAAAGTTGAGGAACGAATGGTCACGATGTCACTCTATTCTTGATCCTAACAAAGACTTGCTCACTCATCTCCACAATTCCATGCACTTGTTGATCGATGATTGTGTCAGAGAATGCTTCAAGGACCTCGCTTTATTCCCTCCAGGTCAAAAGATCCCAGTCGCTGCCTTGATCGACATGTGGATCGAACTTTATAACCTCGATGAACTCGGCATATATGCCATGACCTTCATCAACAAATTAACATCCTTAAATTTGGCTTCTGCCATCAAACTTAAAAGGTATATACATGTGTGTATGTGTTTATATTTTTGTACTGTACGGTTTTGCCTTTGTCTTTCTTGTGCACGTATGCTTTAATGTTGTTCCATGTTGGGTTTACAAAATACAATGAGCAGAATAGTTGGGAGGATTGAAGAAAACTGCTACAATTACTACTTCCTGATGCAGCATGATATTCTGAGAAAGCTGGCTCTCAGTTTAAGCAACGAAGAATCTTTTGAGAATAGGAAGAGATTGATCATTGACATGAATGAGAATCGCCTTCCTGAATGGTGGCCCATTCAGCAGAAGAAGCCGATCCTATCTCGTGCAATATCCGATTTAACTAATGTAAGGATAGAGCCGAAGCAGCACAAGGTAGCTGCTCGTATAATCTCTTTATCAACAGGTTTGTTTATGGTATCCTCATTGAGGCTCACATCACACCGACTGATTGAAAGATGAATTTTTAGAATCTGCTATCAAATTGGTTTAAACGGTTTTTGATAGAAATACAAACATGATATATTACTTCCGATATTCAATATAATTAATAGATTGACTTTTTTTTGCTTGAGAGACTAATAAAACGAAATGAACTACTTCAAATTATAAATATATATTCTAAATTACTTATATATATCATTATATTATATTATATTTCAGTTTATAAATTAATCAAATTAATTTAAAAAACTACTATAAAATTTTATTTAACTTCCTTAATTTAAAAAAAGTAAACTTAGCGCAGGTAGTATATAATTCATTTTTGGCTCTGTTATTCATTCTGTTCTATGTAAATTTGATGCTGCAGATCAAAATATTACTCCAGATTGGTGCAACATTCATGCATATGATGCTGTGGTTCTAGTTTTGAATCTTAGGACTGCAGAATTCACATTGCCGGAGTTCATTCAGAAAATGAGAGGCTTGAAAGTTCTTATACTCACCAACTATGGCTTCCATCATGCCACCGAGTTAAGAAACCCGGAGCTGCTTGGTTCTTTATCGAAACTCAAAAGAATCAGATTACAGAAAGTTTCAGTTCCTTGCTTTTGCGAATTGAAGAACGTGAGGAAGCTATCTCTTCACTCGTGCCAAGTGAAGAATGGTTTTGAGAAAAGTTCCATGGAGTTCTCCGAAGCAATGTCAAATCTGGTGGAATTGGACATTGAAGATAGCGAAGACCTAGTGAAGTTGCCTGCTGGGCTCTGCAAGATCATCACCATGAAGAAGCTCAGCATCAGAGGTTGTCCCAAGTTCGTAGAACTCCCCGAAGAAATGGGAAAGCTTGAGAATTTAGAGTTATTAAGAGTTAGTTCCTGCCCTGATTTCAACAAGATGCCGGAATCAATGGCAAATCTGAAGAGGCTGAGACTTCTTGATATCTCAAACTGTGAGAGTATCAGAGAATTACCAGACAACATCGGTGAGCTAACAAATCTGAGGAAGCTTTATATGATGGGTTGTCCAATCAGAGAGTTGCCAGAATCGGTCAACCATATGGAGAATTTAGAGAGTGTGAAATGTTGTGGGTATACGTATCCTTTTTGGCAAGCTATCAAATCCAGCCGCTCTGCAGGAGGACTACACATAAGTATGGCTTATTGAAGCTTTTTCCATCTTTGTTTTCAATAAATCATCATTTCTGCGGTAAACTGGTACAATAATGCTAGTTTTCTCAAGAACTAGCCACAAGAGACGGCCTTATATATGCTCCAGGGGATATGTTCAGTAATAAGTAACATTTTGATTTTAGTAATTTTGATTTGTTTTTCTCTTTTAATAATTTATATGTTACTTATTTCCATCAAATTTATATGTTTTATACGGCCTTCAGTCCTGTAAAAGTTGGTTGGGGAAACTTTTTTTTGTTGTTGTCTTAAATATCCGAGATTTTTCCTGTACTACAGGGACTAAAATAAGCTTTACAAAAGAATTTATGAACGGTGTTGACAAATTGGACAAAAGCTTATTTAGATGGGGTCATCGGATTTAATCGAGTCTAGTTTGAAAAAGCAGAAGTATTTTTACGCAAACCGAAGTATGTGAAAGGAATTTTATCTTAATTTGTATGTAACGTGGGAAAAAAATTTCTCAAATAGGCTGTAAGTGTTTTTGGAGAAGCTTTTTTCTTCTTCTTTTTATGTTGCACACAATTCGAGATAAAACTCCTTTCACATACCTCAACTTGCATAACAGCGTTTTTTCAACGGATTCTCCAATGAACACATTAATAAAAAAAATTGCCTAAATAAATTAATTAAATAATGAATAAATTTGGCAGATTGAAGGGTCAACCCACAAAGTACTTATGTTGAAAAGATGCGAGGCTCTCACAAATGGTCTCTCAATTATAAGTGAAAATTATGTACAAGATATTATTAAATACTAAATTCAACTACTTATCTAATAAAAATGTGAATCTTTATTTGTCGTACCTTACGACTTTTATTATATTCAACCTTTGTTGGCTATCTTTGGATTTTTCTGCAGAAAAAACAGGGAAGAGAACTTTTGTTGAACTCCATATGTAATACATCTAAAAAAAAAGGGAGAATTGGAGGAATCTCCCGTTAAAAATTAATTAGAGAATGAGACATTAATTAGAGAATGAGGCTTGCATAATGTTAAAGGTCAATTGTATTTGTATGATATAAAAATTTAGTTGCATATCATGGAATGTTAGTTGCATGATGTGAAAAGTTAATTGCATTTACATTTTTAGGAAATTTTATGCAATTGAATTTATATGCAACTGACATTCCATATTATACAAGTATGATTCTCTAATTAATTTCTTAATAGGGAATTTCCCCAATTGTCCCCAAAAAAATAGCTATATATATATATATCTTTTTTTTTGTTATGAAATGTGATTCAGATTTAAATGCAAGTCCCACACACACACGTGTCCAATCCTGTCTATTAAGATGTGGGTTTTGTAGTGTTAGGATGGCTGCACCCAAGAGGGGGGTGAATTGGGTGTTTACAAAATTTTCGTTCAAAACTTAATTTATCAAAACATTCAAATCAAGTTTATCAAAACCTTAGATGTTGAAGACAGATTGCATGCTTGGAAAATAATACAGGTTAATGAAGATGAAAGAATAGAAAGCACACAACGATTTATCCTGGTTCGGCCCTCTCTGACCTACATCCAGTCCCCAGAGAACCT
>JANTPZ010022358.1:0-15585 GCA_025593235.1 Vachellia pachyceras | reverse complement strand
TTATTGGTTACCCTGAGTTTCATGGAGCCTTTGAGTGTGGCCTTGACTTTGTCGAAGTCAGAGTTGATGCATCTAAGGAAATGATCAGAAGGGTTCCTTAAAGCAGGGCATGGAAAGCCAGCTTGTGCAAAGAACTACATAAATCAAGCGTTGTTCATATGAAACGGCAAAATTTTTTGTGGAAGTTAATGAAGAGAGGAAGAGGAAATCCTTAGAAATATTATTATGATACCTCGTAAGCTTCAGAAGCTTGGCCGAAGTAAACAGTTTTGCCGCCGGAAAGGAGGTACAGTTGGTCAAACAATTCAAACACTTCACTGCTAGGTTGGTGAATAGATGCTATCACAGTTCGACCATCCCTTGCAAGGGCTCGCAGTGTTTGAGTCACAAAGAAAGCTGAAGCACTGATAAGAAAAATAAAAAATAAAACTAAGAGAGTGAAGAAAAAATCACTTGGAGACAACAAAAAGATAACAGAACACAAATGGTATACATATTAAAAAAAATAAATAGACGTATCATGAAAATGTCACTTGAATTGAGGGAACCGTTGTGTTACTGTTTAGAATCCTCATGTTGTAATTAATTGTTTTCTTAAAGCCAAGTCAAAGAACTAATCAGAGGATTAAGAGATCTTCACTGTCAACAACAGTGACCAAATCCAATAATATCGAGTGCTGTAAAACTTAGGACTAAAATATGTCCATATATAGTAAATCTTAAGAATGAATCAAGGTTTCACTTTCAATCGCATTTCAAGCAAATTAATTAAATGAAACAAACATTCCATCAATTTTCTCTTCTGAATGATCCAAATTAGCAAGAATTTATAATTCAATCTAAGCCCAGAAGATGGAAAGCATAGAAAACGAGTCAGAGTTACAGAGAGGGGCAACAGAGAAATTCAGAACTCAAAGTAGAAAACAAATCTTGGAACTTCAGAAAAGACAAATTTCAAAACTGCAAACAACGATTGAATCAGAATCAGAGTCCACAGAAAGGGAAGTTATAGACATAGTTATCCATAATTGAGCATATAAATTATGAACTTGCTCCAAATATTCCAACCACAGAGAAATATATATATGAAACGATTAACGAACCTGTCGAGTCCACTGGTTGGTTCATCAAGAAACAGCAACCTGGGCCTCATTAAGATCTCCAAAGCGATGCTAACTCTTCTCTTCTCTCCGCCACTGATCCCCCGGAGATGCCAGTTTCCGATCACCGTGTCGGCACAATCCTGAAGCCCCATGGCTATTATGGTGCTCTCTACCAGAGCCCGCTTGTCCGACCACGGCATCTTGTCCGGTAACCTCAGCCGAGCCGAGTACGATATCGTTTCTCGTACCGTCAAAGTTCCTATGAGGTTATCGTCTTGCGTCACATATGCCTGCGTTTTTCATTTCAAACGCCTTTTACTCCAAACGGAAAACACCGCTGAAACAGGGGACGACACACACACAAAAAAAGGGCAATAATACCCATACCAGATTTCTTCATTGTTTTTATTCAAAATTTATTACTGTGCTGTTTGTTAAATGTTACTTTTGTCACCATCGTCCTACCTTCCGTCAAAACTCATCTAATCTAAAATCTCAGACAAATACTGAATCAAGCCGTTCCTCAATTAGTGGAATCTCATTTAATTTTGTGTTCTTTTTCTAGTAATAAAGCAACGCATAATGAGTCAACAAGGAAAATGAGAAGATGAACAGACACACAGTAGCAACAAGAACACACACACATATATATTGGTGTTGATGAGAGAGTGAAACTCACAGCAGTGCCGAAAGAGAGCTTGGCTTTGCGACCATTGAGGAGGATGGATCCGGAGAGGAAGGCATTAGCAGCGAGACGGCTGGAGAGGGCGTCGAGGAGAGTGGACTTGCCGGAGCCGGAGGGGCCCATGAGGGCGGTGAAGGTGCCGGGCTCGGCGTAGCCTGTGAGACCTTCCAGAACGTTCTGGGTCTCTCCGTTGCCGAGAGTGACCATGACGGTGAGATCCTTCCAGGTCAGCCTAGCCGACACATCTCCGACGAAGTCGACGTTAGCCTTAGTCTCCCTCCACAGCGTCTCACTGAGAGGACTCAAAGCCGGCATGGTCGACGTGCCATGATTCCCGACCGCCCTGCTGGACTCTATCTCCATAACAATAACCTCTCAAAGTCAGAGCTTTACCAGTAGCAAAATCCTATCCTAGTGTTTTGAAAAGATGGTGAATGTTGTTAGTTATGGGAAAACGAAGGATTGATGTGAAGGCATTTAAAGGGTAAAGGAGAGCGAGAAAAGCGTGAAGACGAGAAATGAATTACATGTGAGGAGATGAGTTTGACTGGATATATGAAGGGTGGGAGAGAGATACAGATGTTGTTTCATGCAGAAGGAAGCAGTAGGGTTTGATTGGATGAAGGGAAGTGGCGGAGAGGATATTCTTATGGAAGTGAGAGAAGGTGGAAGGTGATAATGAATGCAAATGCAAGCAGTAGCTGGGAATGGTGGCTGTGGACGATGAAGATGATGAAGATGAAGGAGAAGAAGGAGGAGATATTAATGGGATTGGGTAGTTGTTGGTAGATGAAATTAATGCACAGAACTGACCCCCAATTAACTGTACCCATCTCACCACCTCCATTGTTCATAACAGAAGTACTCATTTCTCCAATCCTGTACATTTTGAACATTATAATTCTATTACGTTCATGCCCACGGCTATATTTTCAAGTTCCAACGCCACGTTTTACTCAACATTCAGAGGTTTTTACCCTATTTATAAAAAACCAAAACGAATTTTTTTCACTATATATATAGTGTTAGTCCAGAAAAGCTTATTCACTCCCCAAAAGCATGTTCAACAGTGTTTTCTCTAAAACGAGATAATCTCCTCCATATATTTACCTCAATTTACGTAAAAATACTTCTACCACGTTTTTAAACGGACACATAGATTGGAAGAGATAATTGAAGATTCTTCTCCCAAATGCGTTTTTTTTTCAATGCCAACAAACTTAAATTTAAAAGCTCATGTTTAAGGGGATTGTTTCCCTGCTAAGCAAAGGTGCTTAGTAAGGAGAACGAAGATCCAGATTTAATATGAACTGTCCATATTTAAATTTTTAAATAAAAAAATCATCTTTTTGAATAAAATATTAGTTAAGAGATTATCTTTATTTTAAATTCTAAACCCTCTAAAATAATTTGTAGAAATATAATTTTTAAAAAAGAAAAATATGACAGTTTAACTCATATTTAAATTGCCCATAATAATTAATTCTCCCTGCTAAACACTTTATTACCGTAACCGAATCTGTGTTAAGCAGTCAAGATCCCATCAATCAGGACAAAACGCCTGTTGGTACGTAGAAACTAGAAACAGACAAGTTCTATACATACCTAGTCTCTCACCAAAATGTCATCAGTCGCTGTAAAGTTTACTTGAGAACTCATTTTCTTCAACGGTATATGTAAATCAAGATAAAATTATTTTGAAATCTATAAAAATCATCTTAAAATTCATATAAATCATCTTGAAATCTGTAAAACCATCTCAAAATTTATAAAATCACCTTAAAAGTCGTAACTCATTTCTCTCAACAGAGTTCCCAAACACACTCGCTCTAGGGGAAGGGTTTTAGTATAATTTTTTTCCTTGTTTTCCCATTTAAGGCTGATGTGAGAAGTGAAGAAGGTTTTTTTCAAGGTTATATTTAATGTGGAAACCATTGGGAAGTAGTTGAAGGGTGTGGAAACGAAACCAATTAACCAGAACCAAAACATCATTATTAATTCAAGTGGTAGTTTGAAACATGAATTGATGAAATGAGAGTTTACTAGTGCTCCTTTTTTTTTTATTTTTTGGGGATATTTTTGGTCCATATAGAATAAACAATAAGAATCTGGCTCTTAACACAGAACCAACTCTTCCTTACAATCCAATCATGTTCTACTTCTTCTGCTGCTCCTCTCATTACTACATATCCGAAATAGGGATTTTTCTTCATTAGTATATTATTTATTTATTTATTTTGTAAGATTTCGCCTCTCTTTATTTTTTGTATATAAGTGCAGCAGCTAGCAAAGGTGCATGATACGAAAGTAGTATAAGCTAGCAATAGAGAATCTAAATTCTAGCGATTAGATACTAATTAAGTTTAGGAAAATGTGGCTTGTTTTACGCTAATGTTTGATATTTCATGTTGTGTAGGCCAACAAAAACCAAACAGGAAGAAAATATATATATATATATATTGTTTGTATGAAGAGATTTTCAATAACAGCTATTTTATGCATTTGTAATGGTTTTAACCATTACAAATGTAATTAGTAGCAGTTCCAAAATCCGCTGTAAAAACCATCGTGATAAGCGATTTTACATAATCGATACGCACATAGTCAAATCCGCTACTAAATTTGCAGTGTTTGTGATACACTGCTACAAACAAAGGAGAACATGGGAATCACGAGAAAATATTTATAATTTGGATTAGCTGCTAATAATAAATGGAATGAATAGAGAGTAAAGATTAATAGTATGAAATTTGGAGTGCGTGCATGACATGAATGAATAGCATACTAGCATTTGATGGCACCAATTACATGGACAAGATGATATATGAAGCCTTCCTTGAAACCGAAACCCAGAAAGAAAAAAACAGAGAAAAGGCAAAACAAATTTGGTAGTAGTTTGAATAGTTCATACCTCATACGATGCCCATTTGTGTTGGACCACCAGCCACATGGTCAGGACGACACATTTCCGTTAATATTAAAGTACAAATATACATTCTAAATTTGTTGATTGAAATGATAATTTAATATATATATATATGTATATATATTTTTAAAATAAAAGGCACAAATAATAGTTGGACACCATGAATAAGAATTGAGTGTAGAAGAAAGAGCTGATCTCATAACATGAAGAATCAAATCACTCAGTTTCAATTTTTTTGCCTCCACTGGACTAATGAAATTGTATGTTTAGATAATAAACTTATACGTATTAACGGTCAAAATAAAATTTCGACCACATATCTTATAGATAATAAATCACGTTTAAAAAATATATTAAATCACGGTTTTTTGTTTCCGGTTGTGTAAATAAATGTAGCAGTCAAGTCAATTAATTATTCATGTCGTGGCCCAAAAAAGTCAATTAATCATGCACGTCACAAAAATAGATCCGAAGTATACCTATCGCCATATGGATTGTCATTATAGCACGTTGAAGAAATATTGCTTTCTAGTGTATCTGAATACTTTTGGTAATTTTCATTTCAGAGTTATCTGAATATTTAATGCATTTTTTTCTATTTTTAGTTCTTTTTTTTCTGCCAACATTTCTATCTTTACTTCTAATTGATTTATGATTATGAGAATTGCATTTTTCCTATATGATCTCTCTCATTACCTTTTCCCTCACATTTTCTTTCATTTTTTTTTCACATATTCTCTCCCTAACTCTCTTCTCTGTAAATAAAGGCATATTAAAAATATATCTTGTCCATATTTATCCTTTAAAAAAATTAAATATTTTTAGTTTATCTAATTTGATTATTTGTAATCCATTAAAAAGAAGAAGATATGATCTAGTCAAAGAATATAATAGGAATCCTCCCCATCCAAGTCAACAAGTGAAAAGGTCATACGTTTAACTCTGTATATGTAATCTAAAAGGTAGTCCACGTACTGTACATTTCGGTGCATGGCCCACATTATGGAAGGGCCTAGAGCTGTACATTGTTGGGTCTGGGTATACACTTGACAATGGGCCGTATTAATCTCCCATGACATATACGCCCAGCCTGCCTACAATATCTAGCACTAAACATGATTTTACTTTCTTCGTTCTGCTTCCATAATTATCTTTAATTAACTTTTTAAGAAGACTCTAATTCAAGGTTTGTTGGGTCTTTTCCTTTCTATTGTAGGGAACTTTTTCTTGAAAATAATTTTATCAATTAATATAATTTTTAAACTATTTTCTTTATTCTGAAATCAAATATCTTAGGTCCTTAGATATTTTAAATAATTATATTTAATTAATTATCTATTAAATACTTAAATATTAAATAACCTTTAAAATTTATGTAAATGTTATTTTTGTCATTCTGACATGAACCGGACCTCAATTACTGAACATTGAATTTTTCTTTATCTTCTGAGGCTTTGTAAAATGTACTTTAACTTTCTCAGATTTACCAAAACCCCTTCAATTTCATGAATTGCAATTTGACCCCTCAATTTTTAAAATTCCACTTTATCCCATTTTTTAAATGACCTTTAGGTCCTTGAATTTCTTAAATAACACTTTAATCCCTTACTTTTTCAAAATGCCCAACAAATAACATTTTTTTACTCTTCTTTCCTGTTCTTTCTTCCTTTGAACCCTTAATTAATCTTTAGTTGCTTGTTTAACCTTTAGATTCAGTTATCCTGTATATTAAATAATAAGCAAAGTATTTACACATTTAAATCCTCCAGTCATGTTTTCAAATTAAATGACAACCCCCTCTCTCCAGCAAACATATTTCAAAATCCACCTCTGGATCTTAATTTCAAAATTTTCTCAAGTAGTGAAGCTTTCCTAAACCTTATGAAAATGGAGGACATTGATGCATACATGAGAGGGAAGAGAGAAGCAAACCGATAAAAATGGACCACGGTGCTACGCGCAAATAGGACGACAATGAACAGAAACCAATGGGTAATAGCCTCTCAATTGAGGAAGCCTTAATTGATGGAACGTACATCATAACTAAAAAATAACAAATAAATGAATAAATTTATCCTAGCCCATGATTTGCGTGTGTTTTATTAAAATTTAAATTTTTAATATATAAGTGCTGATTTATGAAAGCCCGCAATGTTTTACATTAAAATAAAATTAATGGGTCCATTTGAGAAAGTGGTAGAGAAGTACTTTTACGCAAGCCGAGATAAATATGTGGAGGAGATTGTCTCGTTTTACAGAAAAACACTGTTAAACGTATTTTTGGGAGAGTTAAATGTTTCCAAACAAACACAATAATTTCGTTAAACAAATGAAATCTCATGTTCAATGATTGTTTGTTTTTTTTTAAAAAAAGAAAAGGTCTTATCATCATACCAAGTGATTCCAAATTAAAATACAACCAAATGGAACTAAAAAAAAATGTCAAGTATCTTTATAAAAAACCTTTATTAGCCTTTGGCTAAGATCAAGAGTAAAGTAAATGTGCATGAAAAATAAAGGGAAATTTACAATCAGATCCTAAATAGAAGAATTAATGAATGAAAAGTCTAAAAAATTCACAAATTACCATAAAGTTTCAGGAGTAGCTGCTGAGGTTGTTAAACAAGCTCATCAGCTACTCCTTTGACCTTATAATAATTTTATGAATCTTTAGGACATTTCATTCGTTAATTTTCCTATACGGGGTTTGATTGTAAATTTCCCAAAGACAAACATCCACGTTACAAAGACCTTATATTTTTTTTTTTGGCCAACACAAATGCCTTATATTTGAAACGCAAGAGGATACTTTTTCTCATGCTAATATAATAATTTATTTAAGTCCAGAGATTTTAAAGTGTTACAAACAGTTAAAATGTGTGCTAGCACATGGTGTGGTGCCTACCTCGACGTTATAATTTGATTTAATTTTAATTTTGACCTTGTGGTCTCAAAATTGTAATTTTTTGTATAGAAACCATTGCCCATTAAAAATAGTCGGATCAAAGTTGAAATTCGTTACAGGTACATGGACCACGAGTTTTAATCTTAATTTTTGTACTTTCAATGGGTTTTTTAATTATTATTTGCAAATGTACTTAAACTAAATCTTTATCAAAGTTATAAGGATTATAAACCATGAATTGATAGAATATAATAGAGAATTGACAGAATAGAAGATAATGTGTCTGTTTGTCAACGTGGTAAATAAGTAATTTTACGTAAGCAGAGGCAAATATGTGAAGGAGATTATTTTATTTTACAGAAAAATACTGTTGAATATGCTTTTGAGTATAAGTTAAGCGTTGTCTGTACTCTTAATTTGAATGCTACCAACCGATCAATAAACCATTCAGGGGCACTTGCTGATCTACCATAGTGATCATATATACAAATTTACTACTGATTAAACTATATATATATTAATAGTCTAACAAAATTTCTTTAAAATATTAATGGAAGTCATTTTCATTATATAACAAGTTAACGAAGCGTATTCCTTTAATTTTTATGAAACATCTTAAAAAATTAAAAATATTATAAATACTGATCAGTTGACTAATTTGATAATATTAAGAACCGTAAATAAATTGTTTTAAATTTTTAAATTTATTATTTTAAACTAATTTTTTTATACATATAAAGTATTTTAGAGATATCATATAATATACATTATAATTAAGTAATTTATTTTTTATTTTCTCTAGATTAATTAACTTGATTTCATATTAGACGTGATATATTTAAAATGTGTTTTAAAAGGATGCAAGTGTCAAAAAATGCCAAAACATAGGAACCGCAATAAGAATGTGTTACAAAAATGACAATGGTCCCCTCCCCTGTACCTAGTGAGCCTAGAATAACTTGTTTCGTTTATCTATTTTTATAAGAATTTATTTTATTTAATTTATTTTTTCTTGAAACATTTGTTATACATTTCAGCAAGTAAATGTCATCGTTAATCTTTTTTCATTCTAAAGAATAAAAAATCATTACAGATATTTTTTATTGAAGGTAAATTACTTGTTTGGAGTACAGTGTGACATTCTAAATATATATGTGTTATAATTAATTGCCTCGTGACTATAATAAAAAGTTTAATTTAAAAAAAAAGTTGACAAATGTCTCATCAAAATTTAAAATAGCTTTTAATTCTAAAAAAAATATGATTTTGTATAAGTCAGACAACCACCCTCAAATTCTTTAGAATATATTCTAACTCTCAAAATCATGGTTTTTTAAAAAGCTATTACTTTCAGCATTTTTAGAAGTTATTCTTCAAAATTTATTCTCTAAAACCACTTTTACGTAAATCAAAATAAAAGTTATTTTTCAAAAGTTAATCCAAACACACTAGGTAATGATGTGTTATTTTGTGATTTTTTTATCATAATTTACATACTATTTAAAACTCAACTTTAAATTTATGAAAATTTTGAAGGAGGCGATTAACCACATTTTGAAGCTTGTCGTTTGGCACAAACAAGACAAATTCCATTTGGGAGACTGGGACCACTCTCCCGTGCTTGATCTATGCATTATAGGGGTGTTTGGGAAAGCTTCTCAACATCCTAAAAGTACGTTCAACAATATTTTTCTGCAAAACGAGATAATCTCCTTCACACAGTTACCTCGTAAATGGTAAAAGTATTTCTCCATCGCTTTATCAAACGGACCCATCATCTAATATCGATAGTTTTTTTTTATACAAATTGTAATCACAGAAACGACAATGTGTGATTACATTTGGAGGGGCGATTGATTTGTCATTATTAAGTAAACGACAAAGTTTGAAAGTAGAAAGTGATGCCGTTTAAGGCGGTGCATGTAACTTGTGGATCATCTACGACAACTGTGTTCCCTCTTTACTGGCTGTACCATTTTTTTTTCTTGAACATATTTTTGATGTTAGATTTGAGTTTTATTCCTTAAAATTAAAAAAAATGATGGTTTTAATCTCTTAAATTTACTCTATTTAAAACTGTTAGTCCTTTTAGTTTTAAAATAATTTAAACCCAGATGTTAACAGTTAACACCGTAAATTTTGTTTATATTTCACTGACTCTGTTAATTAAAGTTAAATGACTTTATAACTGGATAAAATAGCATGTACACAATTATTGTATAATTGTCCTGCAGTTTTAATTTTCTTTCTTGTTTTTATTTTTTAATTTTGTATTCTTTATTTTTCTTGGTTTTAGTGACTTGTATGTACAACGGTCTTAATTAACAATATTTGATTTAGGGATCAAAATAAAAATCAGTTTAAAGCACATGAGTCAAAAGCCAGTTCCGTTCAAATTACAGAGATTAAAATCAAAATTAATTAAAAATGTAGGGATATTTTAAAATCATTGGGATTAATTGTTTTAGACTAGTGATCTTAAGGAGTCGAAGTTATCACTTTTAAATGTCAAGGATAAAAAATCAGGCCATAGATTTAACCCTTTTTTATTATAATTACATCTAATTATTACGACTTTTTAAATAAAAGTGGGTCCTTCAAGATAACACCTTTTTAATGTATGAACTTTCTACTGTTCATCTTTATTTTGAAAAGAATCGAATCTGGATAGCATCTTTTTGAGTTTAATATTAATATAGCGATTTTGGAGTTTCAACTGTTGGACACAAATCATATTACAGCGAAAATCTTACGTACCTTTTGTCATAGCGTGTGTATTTGAGATCTGTTTGAACTCTTCTGAACGGGAATTTCTGACACAGTGATGGACTGTCAAACACCATCACCCGTCAGGGAATTCGTGATTGAATGAGTAACGATTTGTTTTTCGTATGCATTCTGAGTACTAGTCTCCTCCTTATAAAGCCTTCCATCAAGACTTAAAAGGTTTCAATCACCAGACACAACCCTCTGAACGTAACTCTTTGAATAATAGTGCGGGACACATCCATTGATATATTTATATATAATATATTCAAATAATAATATATATAATATATAAATATAATAATATATACTAAATATATATATTAAATTTTCAACATGGACTTTTTTTTACCTGATAGTTTGGACTCTTTCGAGTTTAGAGTTTAATATTAATATACGATGACGTGTTTGGATTAACTTTAGCTTTTGAATAGTATCGGCTGTGTTTTTAAAAAAAAAATTTTGAAGAATATTTTGAAAAAGTAAGGAAAAATAACTTTTAAAAAATAATTAAAATATTATATAAAATATAAAAACATAAATTGTATTTTTAATTTATCTCTCATTATATTAATGGCCTCTTTTATTAAATTTATTTACATACATGTTAGAATATATTATTTTACTCTGCTTATGTATTTGATCTCAAAAACATTATTAAACCAATAAGTTTAAATGACAAAAAAATTAAAACATGAATAAAAACAAAGATTATGAAAGTTATCGAACTGAAAATTACACAAATGACCATGTGCATGTTACAACATTAGAATAAAGGGCAACCTGGTAATATATAGAACTTAATTAGATAGAAACACTCTTAATTATCTTTTATAATTAGAAATCTAAATTCTGTTTTTATTTCTTGAAAGAAAATATAAATATGTTATTTTTTTAAGAGAAGGTACCACAGAATAGAGATCTAAAAACACAATTTGATAACTAGTGATGGCTGTTTGTAACTATGAGCTGAAGAAGTCAGAAAAAGGAGGAAGAAAAACGGGGTGCACGTGAGCCGTGCGTGATCAGAACAGGCTGGAAAATTTAAATAGCAATAAAAAAAATTATAAAAGGGATTAAAAATATTTATGAACCATGGATATTTATTTTAGTTATCAAGAAATATATATTTTTGCTTGTTTCTATCATTCTCAACAAAAGGAGTTCACGTACAGCGTTCACGGAAAGTGTTTTACTATCTGTTTGACAAAGCGGAAGATAAGTACTTTTAAATAAGTAGAGGTAAATATGTGAACGAGATTATCTCATTTTACAAAAAAAACGCTGTTGAATGCACGTTTGGACTCTACAGAAGATTATCTCATATGGCAATTGACATTTTATTTTGTTTAAAGACTACTTAAAAGTTGAAATAAATTTTTTTTTTCCAACTCTTAGTTTAAGTTTTTGATTTTTCTTCATATTTTTAAAATCTGTTTGTTTGTGGATGGAAAAAAAAATGATGTTTTCTTCATATCTCTAAACTAAAGTTGAAGTTAAATTCTATCCCTCATGGGTTTTGGCTTTTCTTAATATTTCAACATTTCGAAAATTGACTTTTAAATGTATTATATCATTATATCAAATTGATTTTTTACACCACCTATTTCGTTAAGAATTTTTTAATGGAGATTAAAAAAGTTAAATAAATTGATATATTATTATTTTTAAATTAATTTACCGGATGTATAAACTAATATATAATCAATTACACAAAGAGAAAAAATGTTGTCAATTAAATTATTTGTTTAAAATTTTTAATTTCTTAAAATAACCACGGCATCAATTTATCCAAAGGTAAATTATATGATTCACTTTCCCCCATGCTTGAGAGTTTAGTTACAGAGCTACACATGGATATGACATAAAACAAAAGTCACTCTTACGAACTGATGCATCCAACCTGAATAATATTGTGTGATGTTGGAATCTGTTGGGAGAGGGTTTACATATTCTGAGAAGAATTTACGAAATTTAAAAAGAATTTACAGATTTCAAGATGATTTTTACAGATTTTAAGATGGTTTTATCTCAACTTACATACACCGTTGTTGGAAAGAAGTTCTTCCCCGATATATACATTATTATTATTATTATTATTATTATTATTAGTGTGAAGTGATTGAGAGTGGCTTGCATTATCGCGAGGGAAGTAGGGAGGAGGATGGTAACGTGAAAGTGCCACGTGGTTGAAGTGTGAGGAGAATTGAGGCAGAAGAAGGAGGAGGAAGCAAACAAAGGCAAACGTACGAACACTAAAACTCACATCCATCTATAACACGCGGCGAAGCGAATCCTCTTACACCGTCGTCTCCCTTCCAGCGTCACATTTCCCCCTAACAACTCAACTCACAGCACCCCCTCCCTCCCTACCAAAATCCTTTTTCATTCACGCCTGCATTTGCTCCCCAAACCGACTCTCTCTCATCTCCCCCGAAACAGAATCTGAAACTGCAAGAGCGTTTCGTTTTCCCTCTCTTTTCTTCCTCTCTTCCTCCTCTCACCTTGCATTTTCGAGCCCACACCGCAATCCTCTGCCTCTGCTATGAGCTGCAATCTCTCTCGGAAAGCAAAGTGAGGGGGGTCTGGGTTTTTCCTTCTCCTTCCCTATTTTATTTCCATTCATTTCTGTTCGGATTGGATTTTCCTCTTTCAGAAACAACCACTGAAGGGGAAACTTCATCAATTTCCCGGACTCTGCCCTCATTTCACGATTCCCTAATCAATGCCTCGGAGCATCATCGCCTCTC
Source organism: Vachellia pachyceras (assembly GCA_025593235.1). NCBI lineage: Eukaryota > Viridiplantae > Streptophyta > Magnoliopsida > Fabales > Fabaceae > Vachellia > Vachellia pachyceras. The sequence continues at coordinate 2,450 of JANTPZ010022358.1, read as the reverse complement.
CTCATATATCTTTCCCCCAAAGCCTCGTTCCTTTGCTCTCATATACCGAAACTTCAAAAGATCGGCTTCGTGACTGCTAGAAATTTCGGTTGCTTTCCTCTCAGATCGATTATGTCGTCCCCTTTCTCATTGCTGGACTCGGTTTGCTCTTCTGCAACTTCTCTCCCTAATTTGAAACGCTTTCTTCGTTGTGTCACTCCGACGGTTGCTTCAACAATTTTCCCTCGGGTATTTTTCCCTCTGATTTCTTTTTTCTTTTCTTTTCAATTTTTTGGTAATTGTTTCTTTCTTCTTCCCTCTCGTTCTTCGTCAAATTGTCAAATTGATGTATTTTTTTTTTGCGCTCAATGTCCACAAGTCAAAAGACTGAGTTTTTGGTACAGAAAAAAAAAAGTGAGTTTTTGGAAAAGCAGGAACATTTTTTTCCCCTTTTTTTTTTGACCAACACATTTTTTTGCCCTTTTACAGAATCGGAATTGGGGGGATGTGATTGTTTTGTAAGAATGAGAAATGATAAATGTTACTAAATAATTAATTATTTTCTTATATTATTATGCCCAGAATTCAGACTTATTTGTTTAATGTTTTTAGATTTTTGGAATAAAATTGATTGGCTGATAAAAAAAGAGATGCTATTGACTACTGATTTATGATTCATGTAATCTTTCGGATATTTGACAGATTGTCACTGTATTTAGTTTAACATTAAAACTAATGACACTAGGAATTAGTAATAATAAGCAGTCATGTTTTTTCACGAGTATGTTTAATATTCAATCAGTTACTATCAGGCCAAAGAAACTCAGTTATTAGGATTCTTATTAAGCTAATTGAAAAATCATGCTTCGAATGTTAATTATTTTTAGAAATAAAAATAAATTTTAATTTATAATTTGTTTATAGTGATATATAAATATCTTTCTATATTTATTTATAATATTTTGCGCTTATCCTTTGGCCTAAGCTGTTCGTCTGACTTTACTGACATTGTAGTATTGTCGTACAAAATAATCTGCGCACATGGGATAATATAAAGTGGGCCTGCGCAAAACGAAGTCGTTTCAAGGGGCCCAATATATAAACTTTTGTCCTTTCATGGTCCACTGGCTCTCTGGATCCAGAATATTCCTGTTGATGCCTTTGATTTGTCCTCCACTATCCGGCCTAACCCAAGGGGCGGATAAACTCCGAATAGACAAAAATAATTATTGTGATATTATTTGAAGGGAAATTTAGTCTTAGGTCCCAAATAAATAAGTTATTTAAGGAATGGTCTCATGGAGAAAAATATTTAATGAGAGGTCACAATTGACAACATGAGGTTCTTGTATTGACAGCACCATGTACTGTGTTGATAACACATCATGTTGTCTATCTGATCTCTTATCAAATATTTTCTTCCATGGGATCATTCGTTAAATAACTTATTTATTTGGGACTTAAGACTAAATTTTCATTTTAAGGTGAAAGTTGAAGGGGGTGAAAAAGGAAAACAAAGCGTTGTGACTTCAGATTTGAGAAGAATCTGTGGGGGGGGTTTTTTTTTTTTTGTTAAAGCATAGGAAGTTTTTACTTGGGCAAAAGTGATTGTCTGTGGAAACCATGTGATATTTGGATTTGATTTCGTAACAATTATTATTGAGCCTTCTGGTATTGTGGGTCAAGGCAATCGCCCAACCTGAAGATAACTTCATAATGGCTTTAACGAGATAAGTGCCACGTGTTTCTTCGGCTCCTCCCTTCTCACTCATGATGTTGAAAGATGAATAAATTGGTCCGTCTGTGGGCACAATCCGTTTGCCAGTTATGATTATGATTGTTTTGTGTAAAAGTTTGGTATATAAAAGGGAAAATTACACTTGAAGATGGCTTTGACTACTAAAATTTCTCCTCATGATTTTGTGGAAATCAGTGTCAATGCATGTATATCACTTAGAGAAAACAGCACTGTTTACTGAACAGTGTGCCTGTTGTTTGAATTAGCAGCAGAAATGACTTTTCCAACGTGACTTATGGTTGACTAGGTAAGAATGTGGGAGGAATTTTATTTCGACTTGCATGAACGTGCTTCTTCAACCATCCCAAACAGGCCCAATGGTAAATTGTGGCTTCCTCTACTGGGTTCTGTGCAATGCATGAGGCTCTATTGTAAATATGTTAACATGGGATTTCTAACTGTAACCTATATATGCATAAAAAAGTTTATAAAGTTGGTAAGAAACTGTCCTGTTCACAAGCTGTAAACAGTTCAATACATTTCAGAGGCTCATTCTACCTAAATTTATTTTCTTTTCAAAACTAAATTAATTGTCTTTAATTGAGTCGGTGCTCATTATCTGAAAAAGCTTTTTGTTTTAACTTTTCATGGGAAATTTCTCCTTTGCCCGTTCTAAGTTTCATAGTGCAATGGTTTTACAACTTGTGCTTCTTCTTGCTTACAGCTGTTCATG